>LR141272.1:0-13106 GCA_900659605.1 Tisbe holothuriae | reverse complement strand
TATGGGGAATAACTTAAGTAAGAGTATTGTTAACGAGTGCAAAGAAAGTACTACAAAACATACAATTTATTATGTCCTTGTTGTACACCCTTCATTTATATAAATTATATTGTAAAGCGATTGTTAAGTTAACCAGTGAAAGTACTGGGATGCAGTGTAATTGTGTCCTTTACTTCTCTCAAGTTCTCTGCGTGACCTGTCATTTTGCGCTACCTACACGGAGACGTTTCTCCCCGTTTCCTTTTTGTAACACTCATAGTGGGTCGTAAAAAGAGAAGAAACACCTACTCAAATCAGGGATGTCGTATTCGGTTATTGTACTGTAATAAAAAATAAACTTATTCAGTATTAAGTTACTATGAGGTTAATAAGATTACTTTTTCATGTGACAGATATTCCATTTTAGCATGTTTGTATTTTAAAAGAAGTTCATATTTAATTATATTTGTTTACGGGTCTACAAAATGAATATTATGTAGAAGATTCTGTGAAATGGCAACCCTTAAAAACGTGCTGTAGGTTGAACTTTTCCTAGATCTCATCCGGCCACACGCGGATATTCAGACAGGATTGATCACGTTGATTCCTGATTATTCCGGAATATAATAAAAATGTTGCTTGGAGAGCAAATTCGAACGGGGGAAATCTTCACGTTCTGACTTTTGAGTGGGCCGTGGTTTTTTTTATTGAATTCCTAGAAAGATACAAATAAAAAGGATCCAAGGAAAGATTGCGGCTATTTTAGAAACTTATACTGTTTAATATTCTGGATATTAATATAATATAAAACAATGTTTATTATAAACCCTTTTTGTGATGGGTTAAAACGTCATATATTGTTGATGACAATATTAGTGTAACTTTATGTATAGTTGCTTTCCTGTGCTATATTTCCGACTTATTAAACCCTGAATGAATCCAATTATATGCATTAAAATCGACCTTAAAAGATTGACACATGCTTTCGTGTCCAAACCCAATTCACGGCACATTTTCCACCGAAATAAAAACTCTAAAACAACGCCCAAGATTATTTATTTCCGTCTGAATAGAAAATCGTCTCAAGGTTGGGAGCATTCGATATGAGTCACTTTTTGGTGAAAGTTTGACGAATAGGCACAATGGGATCATTGTATGGGGTATGGGGAATATACACTATACAGCACAGTGGAATGATGGGAAATATTCTTCTTACAAAATAGATGTATGATATTCACAGTGCTAGTGAGCTATTTTATTATTAAGAAGACAATGTGTTATATGTTTCCAATGTGAAACCACTGTGGAATGAAGGAAGTGTGTCGGAAAATTGGAATGATTTGCATTTCATCACTAGAGAATCGATCAGTTTTTTTGAAATTCCCCGTCTTCACTTTTTGAAGATGAACACTTTCAATAAAGTTTAAAACATCTATTAAGCTATAAGGGAATACTCGCATATTAGTAGATATTGTAGTCATACAAAAATTCCACTAATAATATAATTAACAGTTACTCATAACGTTTATATGAGTGAGCATTTCAGAATTTAGATATTGTTGGCATGTCATTATATAGGAAAATAAATGATATTTTAGATATGGTCATTATGTAGTAACAAATTATCTTTGCAGGACAGATATTGATTTCAACCCAAAATAATCCTTTCTTTATTCTCTACTCTTTTCCGCCCTCGCATCGTACTTAAAACAAAAAAAGGACAAGGATAAAAAAACGCCGCTAGATCCGGGTTCTAAAAATATGAATGAACAAGCGGTGAGATAAGGTCAAAAAGTGTAGTTATGAGTTAAAGATGTACGATGAATAAAGTGCGGTATTGCATCTTGGGTAGAGGCAACAAATTGAGACAAAAATACAATATTGGTTGATTCCCGGCTTTTCCCGCATACATAGATATAACACGTGAAAGGTCTTATTACTTTTATCTTTTATCATTGAGACGCGTGAAACCCAAATAACCCACATTGCAAAGAATGTTTAATCACAAGATATATCTAATTACAGAAATAGCTTCTCCACAATGTCAAAATATGTCTAATACATTTAGGTATAGGCAAGATAGATCAACCCAAACTGGATCTGCTTGCTTAATTCGAGTAGTATTAGAAATGTCAAATATCAGCTGAAGATGATTTGATTGTTTATCGACTAGATTTAAAATTGCAACCCAAATTTTAGGGTGGATTTCCGATCCTCATGCAAAAAAGGGGGCATATAATATACGATGAAAGATAGTGAACATGCATATTTACTCATTTACCTTTGTTATACACAACCCCTTCCCAATCGAGAGTTTTCTCATCTGCACGATTATGAGGAGGAAATTTGCGTTTTCCTCCAAGCTCTAGCTGAGGGCTGCCGATTGTAATTTATTTTGCCAATACGCCAACTGAAAGTTAATACTATGGGACATATGGATATGCCCGGCGTGTTTATGTTAAGTAAAATTGCTCTTAATATATTTTACAATGCCGTATTTGCCTTTATTAGTGCTTGATATTAATATTCACTGATACTGTTTTTATTTGGTACAGCTACTTTAAAAATCAAGGATGTCTTCCACTCCCTTTATCTGTAATTTACCTCCAAATGATCGAAGCATGAAAAGGGAGGAAAAGAAAAATAGCTTTACATGCAGATGAAAATAAACTCGATTGGGACCACCTTATTGTCTATCTCCTTGGTTATACATTAATTTTATATTTCATGCAGTAAAAAGGTAAGGCATTAACTTTATCGCGGTGAAAAAGTCAAAGAGAGATTATCTGCTACTGGGAAGAACGTCTGTTCATTGCGTGAATTAAACTAACCCCGGCTTGGCAAACGCATTTGAAACGTTATTATAAAAATATTGTATAATTACAACATATTTCAAAATATTCAAAGGTGCTCTGCCATCTTTTATTATATTTATTAGAACAGACTCTTGCAGGATTTTGTACGGATTACTTTCGTAATGACGGTATCTTGTCTCAGTAATATTTTAATGCAACAATGCATGATGATCATGATTAAATATCGTATCCGAATCTTGACTTCATAATATTTAAATGCAAAAAACAATGCATGTCTATCATGATAAAATATCGTATTGAATCTGAAGCCGGTATGCGTTCACACTTGACTCATCATATCTCACTAATCCGATTTCGCTACATAAAATCGATCAAATTTGGACTAATAGTCAGTCTAAGTTCAAACGGAAACCGGATTCTGTTTTACAGAGATATTGAGAAAAAGGAGAAAACATTATGACGGCAAATCGGAAACATTGGAGTTAAAATATACTCGTGGTTAATTCGAAAAATTTTATTCAGGTTTTAATATTTTATTGTAGACACGGATCCGTAGCGTTGACTGCACTTGAGCTGCTCGCCCAATCCGGATAGTGCCAGAAGTCGAACATTAGCTGACCGTAGGTATTGGTGGCGACCATCACCACGAGCTGAAACAGGAGATACATCGATTTTGACTTTTAATTTGCCAATCCTAACTATATTTAGTATAGTATAGTATAGGTTATATTTAACAAGTTTTTTTTTCATATTTTAAGTATAAGTTCATATCTCAGTCTTAAATCAGTGTATGGGTCCGACAGCCAGTTGAGCATCTTAAGTCGGTCCCAGTTGTCTCAATCATTTCCTCTGATAGGCCAGTGGCAATGGGTTGATTGCGGTGAATGTGATGGCGCTTCTGGTCAGGGGGTGCAGCAGTGCATTGATGGGAAAGGCTGTGCCAAGAAACTTATACTTCCAACTGAAATAGAGTTTTTTTAATATTTTGTTTAAATGCTACATTACCAAGTTCTCTCATGTCATTGGGGAAGAGGTTCCAGATATTGGGACAATAATAACATGCCTGACTTTGAAGGTTTGCAGTTTTGAAAAAGGGAACAATAACATTATTTGTATTACGAAGGCCTGAGTTTTTTATAGGGAACATGTCACATAAAGTTTCATTAAACTTGGTTGATTTTACCAATAGCATTGACATATAAACACATATATCTGAGAAATGGAGCATTTCATTCTCCTTCATTACTTCTTTTACACTATCCATGTTTTTCAGGTTGAAAATTGCTCTGCAGGCTTTATTTTGGAGTATTGTGATTTTCTTTTGATACTTAATTGCCATACCCATCCAGATTGGAGTGGCATATGTTAGTCTAGAATAGAAAAGCCCATAATAAAGTAATTTTTTATTTGTAAAGTCTAATTTATATCTGAGTTTTTTGAGATAATATACTATGGGCCTCAGTTTGTTTATAACTGTTTCAGAATGTTTGTTCCACCTTAGTTGGTTATCTATCCAGACTCCTAACAATTTAAATTCTGATGTAGTTTCAATATCAATACCATCAATTGGAATGGGTCCGGGGTTTGAATCCCACATGTGCATGACTCTAGTCTTTTTTGTATTTACTGTTAATTTGTGGTCTTTAAACCATTGTAAAACTTTGGGTAGAGTGGCATTTATGTTATTTTTAAGATGATCATTATTTTTGCCTGAGAATAATAATGTTGTATCATCAGCATAGCTATAGCAAGTGTCTTTTGGTACCACTGTTTGAAGACTATTTACATAAATTAGGAATATCAACGGTCCAAGTACAGTACCTTGCGGTGTACCTATACTTAAGGGTAAATCAGATGATTGAACTCCATTAATATCTACATATTGTGTTCTATTATTTAAGTAGTTTTTGTACCATTTTTGTACCAAAGGACTGAAACCTAAGTTAGCTCCAATGCCATTGAAAATTCTCCAATCCAGGCAGTCAAAGGCCTTACTTAAATCAAAGAAAATGGCAGTCATTTTCATTTTGTTAGATTTGTTGTGACATATTTGAGTAGTTAGATCATATAGTAAATGTGTTATTTGTCGTCTGTTTCGAAATCCAAATTGTTTTGCAGATAGTATATTATTATTTTCTAGATAATTTCTAGTTTGATTTGCCACTGCTCTCTCCAGGACTTTACTTAGACAAGGCGATAATGCGATGGGGCGAAATTGGTTCATATCCTCTTTACTACCATTCTTGTGCTGCGGGGTCACGCGACAACGCTTGAATATGTGAGGGTATTGTCCTTGAGTAATGGATTGGTTAATTAAATGAGTTAGACAGGGTGAAATTATATATGAGAATTTTTTCATGAGGGCATTGCTTAAAGTGTCCCACCCTGTAGATCTTTTGCAGCTTAGATTACTAATTATTTTTTCAGTTTGCCATATTGAGACCTGTTCAAACTCAAATATACTATTCTGTGGTGTTAAGTAATTACAGTAATTGTTATTGTCCTCAAACTTTTCACTGTATTTAGTTGCTACTGTGGCAAAGAACTGATTAAAATGATCAGCTATCTCAGCCTGACTTTCTATAAGCTTACCATTGACCTTTATTTTGCTAATCCATTGACCTTGTCGTTGCCGGTTTAGTACTTCATTTATCATTCTCCATTGAAGTCTTATATTGCTCCCAGCAAGCTGTATTTTCTTTCTTGCCTCTAGGTTAATGGCTGAGCGCCTCAGCTTGGAGTATATAGTGCTATATTGTTTATATATAGATAATGCTGCATTCTTATTGGCTGATGTGCAGTTCTTCCATTTCAAAAACAAGGAATATTTGCGTCGGCTGCTGACTTGAAAACCTCTTGTAAACCAGGGGGGCTTTAAACTTTTTGATTTTAGTGTTTTTTCTACTATGGGGCACGTGGCCTGGATACAGGAGTCAATTCTGGCTTGCAAATTTACTGCTATGTAGTTAACATCTTTTGATGTCATCAAGTCATACCAGTTCTGTTTAAGTAGGAGTTTTTCAGCCTTTGTCACATTTTCATCACACAGATCCCTGTATTTAATTGTGGTGTTAGTATTTTTATCTTTCTTACACTTGAGATCTGCATAAATTAAATAATGGTCAGCCAAATCTGATATTAATATATGAGCATCTATATCTATGTGGTCAGAACAGTAAAAGTTATCAAGAATTGAGCTGGATGTCACCCCTGAGTTGTTAGTGTAGATTCTGGTCGGCTGGTGTATTTTTGGCAGAAGCATGCAGGATTCCAATTCTGTCACAAAGTTGTATATATAATCATGCTCATTAATTTTTAAAGTATCTATATTACTGTCCCCAGCTAGTATTTTTTGAGCATTAGGATATTTTTTATTAATTTTTTGTATCAGGTCTAAAAGTCTCTCTAAAGTTTTACTTCGATTTTTGAATCCCAAGTACATTGAAATTATAATTATATTTTGGTGACCCTGAGGCTTGACCAGACTTGTGCAGAGCTCGATTTCTTGCTCAAAGTTTATTGAGAAATCAGGCAGATCTACGGCATTAATCCCCGGCTTGCTAAGGACAGCGACCCCGCCACCCCTTGATTTTTTCCTGCATAGATATGATACTAGATTCATGCCCTGAAGAGAGGGAAGGTCGTGGTCATGTGACCAGGTCTCTGATAAAATCATAATGTCACTCTGCAAAGTAGCATTCATTTCTTCAAGTTTCGGTCCATTTTTATATATTGATCTTATGTTTACTGCTGCAATTCTGAACTGTGAAAACCCAACATTTTCTAAAGTCTTATATTGGCCCCCTGCGAGCGCGAAGGCCTCATGATTCAGGTTTGAATAGGGAAAATTTGCATGAACGTTTAGCAATTAATGTAGTTAAATAATTTCATAAATAATGTTCAAATATTAAAGAGTAGATTTTGGCTTTTCAGCCCAGGAGCAGAGCCCCTGCAGCGATAACCCCAAAGGGGTGTGGTCCAGAGGACCCCAGGTGCGGTTAAGCACCCGGCAGCGATAACCCCGGAGGGTGCATTGCGATAGTCTCAAGGAGACAGTTTTTTGGATATTTATATTTAATTCCATATATGTAATCCTATTTAATGATGTATTTCATATATTTTATTATTATACATTACTATTAATTTCAAGCTGAGGAATAGGGTTTCTGAATTAATATTTCATTTAAATGCCTTGAATCAGATATTCTCTAAATATTTGATGTACTATATATAATATCAATATAAGCAGTGTAATATCAATGAGTATTTGTATAATGTTTTGCATATATTGGCTCTCCTTCCCTTGCCATTCCATCTTGATACCCTTCAGATCCCTCTGATTGCCCTCAACATGTTGTCTCCTCCTCCTCCTTGGCGCTCTCGTCACTGCTGTCGTCTGAGATGGCCTGGACTGATGCAGAGGAGGTGAAGTATTCTGTAATGGTGGCAAAGTATTAGTAATTATACATGATTGCCTAAGCTAGGAAAGAATTTTAAAACTAGTTAAACCTGGAAGTAATAAATATGATGAGCTTATGTTAGTTAATAATGAGTGGGGATATTTTATGAGGAATTATGCAATATGCTTAATAATAAAATTATTATGAACATAAATGTAGTTGTACAAGTAATGATGATGGACAATGTTGAATATGATGCTACTGTAAAGACCTTTTGAGCGCTTAAGGTGACTCAAATCTTCTCCCAGCCCTTGTTCAACTTTGCTAATGAGCTTTCTCCAATCATCTGGTGACACCATGGGTGTTTGCATCATTGGTTTGCTCATGTTCACGACCAGTTTCTTCATTTTCTTCATCTTCTTCTTTGTTTCCTCCATATCATGCTGTAACATCTTCAATTTCTCAATGTCGGTCTTCAGTTCATTCAGACCTTTCAATCCCTGGGATTCATTCGGAACCCTCTTGAGGAGTTTGGCAATGGTAATCACTGATACTATGCTCAATACTAGTATGAGGATAGATTGCCCCCATTCCCAGTAGACATTACCATGTTCTTCTGTCTCTTCTTCAATCTTGTGGTGCTCATCAATCAGATTCTTCTGTTCCTTAAGTTCTTTCTTCATGTTTTCCGTGTTCTGGGACAGCGAGACATTCATCCAACCCATATCCGCCACATTCCTGTCTAATATTTCTTTCCATGTTTCTCTCTTCTGAGCCTCACGAATGATTGTGTTATTAACCTTCAGGCTGTGCTTGACCTTCTTCTCACTCACATATGTCAGACGATCAATGAAAATGTACATGCTTCTCAATTCACAAGAACCGTCTAGATTTAGTGTGCCCTTGATTGGGAGGATGATCTGTGTCTGGGAAGAGTCATCACAATGGATCAATGCAGATAGCTCTTTACGTAGCTGGAATATCATGAAGGAACGGTTCACATCATACATGTAATATCCTGGTTGTGAGATGTGGATGCGTCTAAGACTGCATACTGTGACAGACTCATCAGGACTTGTCAAACATTTGCTTCTATCCTCTGCAGTCAAATAGCGCCAGTCTCTCTCACTCTCATGTATCATCACAAACTTCGCATCAGGGAGGACTTCTTTCACAGTGTCATTTGCATGTTTGATGATGTACTTGTGACTGTGATCTACCAGTGGAATAATCGATTCTACTGACAGACTAAGGCCCTCTCTCCTGTACTTGACAATTGGCATTCCATAGTACGATTCAATATTAGACAATGGCAGAGGAGGCCTGAATTGTTGATGTTGGACAGTGATATCAACAAGGTATTTGTGGAGTTCATCTGTGCTGACAAGGTTATGACTAAGACGATTTGACTGTGCACTCATGAGAATGTTTTCAAATCTGCTGAGACCACTATCTAGCTCATGTGTTATTGCTGACATGACAACTGACAAGAGAACAACTTCCTCAATTGTGAAAACCTCCTGTTCAAGTCTAGCATTCTTCTTCCTGTATCGATTGTCTAACCTTGAAATGTGCTCATCACTCATTCTTAGCTTCTTGTCTTGATTTTCAATAGCCAAGGCTATGTCGTCATCAAAGCGAGCAATGCTTCTAATCTCCTCTTGTGCATTCTTTTCAAGCTTTGAAAGCTTTTCAATCCTATCTTTCATTGCTAGACGTTCTTTGGGCGAGGAAGTACCAAAGAGATCATGCAGAATCTCGCCTGCCGCATCAAAGTAACGACGCTTGTGGCGGGACAATGTTTGACCATGAATATTTATGAATCTCTGTTCTACGACCTGTAAGCGTTCCCCCAATGAGTGGATGATGTCACTGGTGACCTGGTTGAGGTGCTTGTTGGCAGAGATTGTGTTGTTGTTGTTGTTGTCCTCCCTGGAGACATCCTTGCCTCTCTCGCTGAGCATCTTTCTCACTCTCTTCAGCCTCTGACCAACGTCTTGCAGGGAGATGGTGTCGATTCTCATGGCCAGGCCCTCGGCTAGGTAGATGGAAGTGTTCTCCTCATGTTGTTGTGGATCTGCTGCTACAAGGAGTAGCAACAGAAGGGCGGTGATGGTGAGGCGTTGGGTGTACATTCTGCAATGATACATAGAAAAGGTTAATATGTTATTGTAACTGTACCTAGAATCGTTTTGGAGGGTTGTAAGTTGTGTTAGCCCATTCCATTTGAGATGTATCATTCTCATCATCTCTGAAGGAGGTTCCTGATAGCAAATTTGCTACTGCTGATGGTGACATTGGCCCTCCAGACGATCTCCTTGAAGTTGAACCACCCACTACTGGCTGTTGCTGACCTCTTCTAGGGACACGGTTCTTGGCTTTGAAGATACCAGTAGGGATCCCCTTCTTCCCAGCAAGGACTCCCTTTCCATCCCTGACCTGGGATTTGTATTTTTCGTAGTCCTCACTTCCCATGGTTGTCCACTTGGCACCTCTTTCTCCCTTCTTCTTGATCCTGATGACAGTATGGAAGCCATGGGGCTCAATCCTGGTGGTGAAACCAGGGTTTTGAGCTCTGAACTCAGCAGCAACAAACCCACTCTTCTTTGCCTTCTCAGCAAGAAATTCAGGTATATCATTTTCCAGTTGAATTTGCTCACCACCTTTGGTCTTCCTCAGCTTGTCAACAACTTTGAAGACCTTATAGCGGCTAGCCGTGGAAGCAAATCTGATCCGAATACCAGGATTCCGCCCAGAGTTCGGATCCTGGTTGAAGCGCTTGACACTCTCAATGATCAGCGCATCAGCATTCAGGTCCAGGAACTTGAAGAGTGTAGCCTCCAGTTGCCTGTAGGTTTCATCGGGATTCTCCCGGCTAGTCCAGATGTCACGGCCCTTGACCGTCTTGAGAACAGCTTGTCTCACCAGTGGGATTCCTTTTACTATCACGGATTTCGAGACCATTTCACGCTGGATAGATATCAGGTTCCTCACAAACTTCTCCATGTTGTCATTAATGGCCTCAAAATGCTCCTTGAATCCTTCATTCATTTCCATCTGCGCAATCATGAACTGCTTCAGGTCCCCCATTTGCTTCAACGTCTCGGCCTTGTGGATGTTGTAGTCGAAGCCCAGTTGCTTGAGGTTGCCATGGGTGGCAGAGTTTGTGCTGACACTGGTACCAGGAGTTGGGGACGTCTCTTCTTCCTCCATCTTGTTCTTGTCACCCCTCAAAGATCCCTTCCTCCCACCAGTCATGGCTTGACTTGATATCACTGTTACAATATATATTTAAATTTCACCACAGTCCTTACCTTCGAATTAATGCACTGCTTATATTCTGATAATGAGATTGCACTTATCTACCTCGGTGTGAAGATGATACTAAACCTGTTTTTCACCTTGGACTGTGGACTTATGACACTGGGTGTATTAGAGTATAGAATTTCACTTTCATGCACTTTTCTTCATAGAAGTTAATGTTGTAGTACTTGTAGTTCTACTCTATTAATCTAGCTCTGTTAACCTAAATATTTCCAAGTTCTGATCAATCTACGTAAAAAGATTTGAACAAGTCTTTTTAAACAATATATTGCTAAAGTTCTCGCAAATGAACTCTACTCGGAGGAGCACATTTATTGCTCCGGCGCACCTGAAGATCAAAAAGAGACTGAAGATCAAAAAGAGACTGGAGATCAAAAAGAGACTTATTTTATGCAGTTTCATCGTTCTTATAAAGGTGATGATGAGCAACACTCTGCAGCTGACAGAAGCAGCATATTTTGCAACAATTATTTTCTTCTGTCAGCTCTTTCTCTTCCAAAGACATTCCAGAGACTTATCAGTGTTTTGGAAAACGGTCTCGGACTCATTCCACTGATAATGATCAACCGAAGCTCAGTTGTGACATTTCGCTCGTGCATTTAGAGAGAAAATACCAGAAGAAAATGCACTTTTTAACGCAACAGGTAGAGCTAGAGAGGGTTAAACATGTCATGTAGATGGGCTATTTTATCCTCCTCCCCTCGTGAGACTGCTCTTAACAGAAATATCTCGCTTAAGTGCGGCAATTTATCTTCTCTGTACTGTAAAGGGTTAAACTTCGTCAAGTGACTAACGAGGTCGCATTAAAGGTCTGTGGGCATGCCAGAGTCCAGACGGGATTTATCTTGATCATCTAGGGATACAAAAGATTCTATTAGTGAGCACGATGGGGAATAAATATATTCGTGGGATTATGATGAGAAAAGTCTCCCTTTTGAAAGGGTGCAAGTTATGTGTGCTTGAATGTCAGGTGTCAGAGCTAAAGGTTCAACGTACGTATAGAATGTGACTCAAAATATAACTTTTATGCAAGCGCAAGCTTGTGGCGGAATGGTTAGCGTGCGGGACTTCCATGAAAGGGGGCCGGGGTTTGAATACCGGCCTTTGTGGATGGAATTTTTCAATCGTTCTCCAAAAAGGGGCCACACCAAGTCAAATAGGTGGTAAGCTACTGGCAAGCCCAGCAGTGGCTCCTCTTAGAGTTGCCCTTGGGGATTGTGCTATTGCAATGAACCTGAAAGGGTAGTGCCCTGAAATATACGAAAAGGGATTCATAGCAAATATTAAAAAATATGCCTATTACCCCATTACTACTCCACTTCTAAGTGTTTTGGACCTTGTTCACTTAAGGAGAAACCTGCTCATTTGCCACCTCTTCTCTCTCTCCATCTCTCTCTCAGCATCATTTATCACTTTCCTCTCCTTCTCCCAATTATTGTTATTATTATTATTGTTCTTATTGACTCTTTTGAGAGACAAATGACCTTCTTCTGAGAGAGAGAAAGAGATTGAAACCAGGGACCATTAAAGACGAAGATCCATTTTCCGTTTTGGATGAAGAACCTGAACGAATCGGAGCTATCATCAGAATCAAAATATGTGGCCAACCAACCGGGAAAGAGACTTGACCATGCCTGAGCAAGGAGTGAACTTGCAAGACGTTTTGTCACACAGTCACAGTGGTTTAAGACCACTTTTGAGCTAATACAGTCAGTAAAAGCCTCAGAGTCCACTGTACTGTTGGCTTGACAAGGGCTTGAGGTGCTCAGGCATTCATCCCCCCCGTCAAAAAAGCTGCAAGAAAGAGGAGAATTCGTCTTGACATTAAACGCTCCGTAATTTCAGGTTGGGATAATTTGATAACAACCGCGCGTGGAATATAAAAAAAAGAAGCCGTTAGAATTTGTTCAGAGGGTCGATGGCGGGAATTTTTAGTTTTTATATGAGATTCAATGGCGAATATGGAGTAATAGTAAATATGACTATTATATATATGTTACAAAAATGCATTTATGTAAGCAGTATTAGACAATTCTTGACATGATCAAGTTGAGTCAATTTGAGTAAAAAAGTAAAATCCTGTCGAAATGTTTTCCTGTCCTTTTAGTCTCCCTTTGACACATCCCTCAAATTCTTGAGCTATCTGCTCTTGAAAAACAATCTCCAAAACGTTGTCGGCATCCAATGTGCTAAAGAAGAGGATAAAAAGTGATATAATATTCGACTCTTATGTGCACAATGGTATAAAATATTCATGTATCGTTTATGCTTTTCTTATTTGACTTTACATTAAATTAATCACATGACCAGGCAATATGCCCATTTAATTAAACCCAACTTAAACCACTGTGCATCTGAAGTGGACATTTTCTACACGTTGCTTCTTCTTCTTCTTTTTTTCATTCGATTGCGTGACTCCAGCAAACGACGACGTCGGTATTCTCCCCATTCTTTTATTTCGATCAAAGGGCGGTTTTGAGGCAGTCTTCAAAAGAGAGAGAGAGAGAGAGAGAGAGAGAGAGAGAGATATTAAAAAAAAAAAAACACCACAAACCCACACCCCGAGAGACAACACAAAAAACACACA
>LR141271.1:0-13110 GCA_900659605.1 Tisbe holothuriae | reverse complement strand
GCCATGCCCACCTCGACCAGCTCCAACTCCCAGTGGCCTTGCACACCCACCAAGGAGGCAAGCATGCATACCGAGAGCAAGCAGACCATGGCAAGAGAACTGACCAACAGTGAAGTCGACAGCGTCGCCGTCCGCATGTACGAGCCGCCTCAGAGTAAAACTCAGATGAGGAGCTCCGATAAGGGCAAGAACAAGGAGGAGGAGGAGAACATCGTGAGTATGTCTGCTTCAGGCGCATCCAACAAGGTGGAGTTTGCGTTCCCAAAATGCGGGAGGGCATTTGGCACCAACCACAATATGAAAAGGCATCTCGTGAGCACCTGCAAGTTGAACCCGCTAAGGTCCCACCAGTGGTCGTGTGACCTCTGCAGCATTGAGTGCTGCAGCAAGTCATCACTCATCCTCCACATGAAGTGGTGCCCCTAGTCAAGGAAGTTGGTACCTGTGAACGTGTCTTCGCAAGGGTCGGCAATTACGCCAACCATCAGAAAACGTGCAGCGTGGCCAGGGACACAAATAAGTAATGTCATGCTGCAAACAAGTCAACTATAATCCATGTGCCTTTGAGAATTGTTTTTGAACTGTGAACAATCTTTGTCAAGTCATTCAGGATTTACAAATGATGTTTTATATGTTTTGTGTTATCCAAAGCCATAATTTATATCTGTATCTTGTTTTACGTAGTCAAATCTAGGGTAAAGGCTACTAATTGAGCTACTATAAAATAAATCATGTTTTATGTTTGCTATTTTGAATTTACTCTACGGTAATCAAATGTGTTTGTCTTTTACTGTTACGTTACTACTTCTTAAATATGCCAATGACTTGTTCAAAATATCAAACCAAATACGCGCAATTAACAATGGCAAATATAAGGGTTTTACAGGAGAAAATTATCTTTGTAGGAGAAAGCAAATTCTTTCTGAAATATGGATTACAATGAGTCGCCGCAACATGTCATACCTGATCACGCTACACTTAACTTAAAGAAGATGAGGGAGCTTGAGGATCGAATTCATGAAGGACTTTCAGCTCCCAACACAGGTAAGCAGAAAGTGCGAATTTGCCGTCTAACCTTTGAAGAGCTTAAACACACAATTATCAGCATCTGCAAGAAAAACAATCAGATCTAACACCTACTACGCCAGCTACTGAAACCACCAATCCTGTGTTCAAGGTGATCAACCATCTGGTCAAAGCTGAGGAAGCTGAGACGGTGGAGAGAGTCCCTTCAACCTCCTCGGCATCATAGTTGATGGCAAGGCAACCAAAGAGTCAGTTAAAGAAAGTGTTGTTCAAGAGATGTCAATTTCCGTTGTGGTGCATGCAAATATTAATGTTGAACCAGGGTCAAGATAGCCTTTTAGAAACTAGTTCTGATGGAAAGAACAGTGTTGGACCAAGGTCAGATGTTTTCAAAGTATTGCAGGTCCAAAGCAGACAATGCATTTGCAGTTCAAAGTGGACCAGGCATGCTGGACCAGGCGAGAGCCACCGTTGACACATGTAGTAAAATCAATTTTCCATTCGTACGTCATTCTCTTAATTATAACTCACCTCAATTTCACCCTAGGGAAGAATATTAATAAACATATTTGTAATATGGGGAAAATTAATTTGGAAGCCAACACCAGTGAAATCCTGATATTTGTGTATTAAAGGCGGGAATTTTATTAACCAACATGAGGCTCTGAATGTAGTGAGGTTAAAATTTATGTAACCTCTTAAAATTGTTATGTTTGTTGTCCAATATTTGAAACATAAACAGTTATTTCTTGCTTTTTTCAGTAATTTCTAAATCCAATTATCTATTTATGTATAATGCAAGTAAATTTGACCTTTGAATTACAGGGTCAATAATTTGAGTAAAATTGCTGGGAGCCAATCTACAAATCTAACAATAATCATCCCCCAATCATTCTATTATAACATACATCATTCTTCATATGATACACTTTCAATTTATTTTTACATCACTAAACCTGATTAATGTTGGAGCATCTTGGTAAGTCATTGAATGAGACAAATCATACCCGATCTATATTGTTTACTGAGTTAAAAGTTACGTTACTTATACAGATAAATGAAATGAAATCCAAAGTATTTTGGCTATGCATGCATTGAATGGTACTATGGAAGTAAACCAATTTGATGTTATAATATATTTTTTTGAAGTTTAGTCTAAAAGGGCATAATATCCCTTACAGAGTTCCTCTTACTCTATTGGTAGTTTTAACGGTAAGTCTCAATTTTGTGTCTCCCAACCTTTCCTTGCTTTAAAAGGTGATGATAATAGTTGAAGTGATATTTCTTTTGCATTTTGCCATAAAGTAGATATAAATGATGCTCAAAACACCATGTGAATGCTTCAACAAAAATCAAATCAAGTTTGTAAGTTCATATTAATACATTCATGCAGAGTTTGTTAATATTCCTGTTAAATGAATTTTAAACCGTATCCTGTTTTCATGTATGTGCTGCTTCTCTTCACGCACTTAGAGCTGCTCCACGTTACACTGGTTTGGACGAGTGCACGCTAAAACCAGTGTTAAGCAAGCAGCAGAGCTCTTACTAGACATTGCTGCAGTTCAGGCAGAAACCCTTGCTCTGCAGGATTCCCTCATACCTTACCTTGACTGAACTAGCTTTTGGCCAGCCCAATGTTTCTAACCTGAAGCCATCAAGTCTGCCTTCACACCACCAGAATAGCACCAATGGAGCATTATTGAGGCTGTGTAGGCAGCAAAAGTAGCTTTTTTCCTCTTTTCTGCCTGCAGGCACAAAAGATTAGATCTCTCAAAGTCTTTTCCATGAAGCTCTATTGTCTGTTTTTCAAGACAGGACAATGGTTTAAAATTTGGACTTTACTTTTATTTTACCATAATAAATACTGAGATGTTTGCAAGCATTCATACACACTTTCAGATGTTTCATGGGGTGATAAAACCTGTGTTCTATTCGTGGCTTGAGACATTAAAATATAATATGTATTAATGAGTTACTGATTCAACTGTAAGTAATGTTTGAAATATTTAAGAAGAGTTAAGGGTTTTTGCTTACTTAGCTTTTGGTATTCTTTAAAACTATGGACGTATTATTATAAGGTCAAAATAAAATGGCATAATGTTATAGTTACTTGCCGAATTTTATGTGCTTAAAGTGCATTAAATCCAAACAATTGGGTTAAATGAGAGTTACTGGCATTCTTGTCATAGTGTGGAGTTTATTTAACATAATACACTTTAATATCTCAAACCTCAATGAACTCTTCTATTCTATGTATAGTACATTCATTCTACCAATCTCATACTTTAACCATGTACTAATCATTATTTCTTATAACATATCTTTCCCTCCTCATTCTCAAGGATTCAAAATTGCCTCCACTGCAATCCAGCCACGTACAAGCTCCCAATTGGCAGAGACCGTGGCTTGGTTTACACACATATACAGACAGGCTACACTCACATGCTGGGCTTTGGAGCTTGGAAGTTACTTGATAATGTAATTTTTTATTTTATGTGCAATTTAATTATGATGTTGCTTTAATGTAAAAGAGAATTGGTTTGAGCTATGAAGATAAAGCAGTTTTCTGACAGGATCGGGAACATTTTAGTTTAATGTATACTATGGTAAGACAACTTAAAATATACTCCAAAGCCCCTTTTTGGCTCTCAAATCCGACTTTGCCTACCTTGCCAAATTCGTACAATGCCTCTCCGAGCACTCGCTCCAAGAGCTCATTGCCCTCCCAGCCAGCCAAGCAATCAAGGGTGTTGCCTTTGCATGCGCACACCAGCTAACTAGTCTGGCCAGTTGGATTCACTGGGATGAAACACGTACACTCCTACAGACTACACAACTACTGCGCAATAATGACATAGGTGTATACAGTCATATCTGCTTTGAAATAGCCAACTCTACAACTTACTTGAGATTTCTTCTTCTTCTTTTTGACTTCTTTAGCTTTGAACACATAAAACGAGCTCTACTGTTTGTCGGTTGCAAATCTTACATTCTCTAAAATAAAAGAGAGAGAAAAATGCCATGGTTTAGAAGGTGTGAAGCCTTAAAATATACTTTCTTGTTCCACTTTCTTCCAATGTGTGTTGATGCTTTTTTTTAACTGCTTCAGAGTAAACTGTTAATACCCTTGTCATTGCAATAATGTAAAGGCACTGCAGTTATATATGCGGAGATGTTACAAAACGAAAGTGAACCAGGTTTTAGTCCTTTTAACGTACTTTTACTTGGGATTTGCATTCATAAAAGAGCTGAAAAGAGCTGTAAGGCGAAATAAAGCTTAATTTTCGGTATTTTGTAGCTCAAGAACTGCACTTTGCAGCCTGTAAAAATGACCAAAAATAATGTATTTTCTTGGTAAACTTTGCAGCATTTTGCAATTGTATTTAAAAGACTATGGCATGCATCTGGTTAAACCAGTTCTTAAACATTGCAGTTTCAAACTGTGTCAAGTCTAGATGTTATTCTCTGATTCATTAATATTTAATCGTATCAAGAGTAGAGGTGAGAAATGGTAAACTGAAATCAATCTCTTGTTATTGGTAAATGTGCAGGGTAAAACAGCTAATTTACAATGATTTTCAGTCTAAATTTGTGTAGTAAAATGGGCTAATATGGTGCAAAACTTAATTTATTTGACTCAAATTAAGACAATTCAACTTGAAGTTTGAGTAAGGCCAATTTCTGTTTGAATTTTGTGTAAGCTATTGGATGATTGAAACTTTTCTCTTTATTCACATTAGACTAAATTTATGTCAAAATTTCTGTATGCATTAAGTGAAAAGTAGATTTTGGAAAAGCAAAACCTGCAGTTATTGATTATAAGATAAACCGCCCTGCCAAATCTCACCCCCAATATTGACAGAATAATTTTTATAGTCCAATAAAACCCACTAGTCCTTAACCATCAAGAACTATATTTGATCAAAGTAACCAAGTATAGATCCAAATAGTGAATAAAACAATATTATTCTATGAAGTTACATATAATATTATCAGTGATGGGAACTAGGAGTTCAAATGTACTATGTTTAGGCTGCAAATGCCGGCCTATTGTACCAAAATTTACATGATAAATATATATAAAGGCAAATCAATGTTACATTTCATTAAAGGAACATAAAATAGAAGGAGGAGCTTTGTTACTTTCTTACTTCAAGTATAATTTTGGTACGTAGTAATCCTTGTTTGGAAATATTTGATGTGAAACAATTGCTCAAAAACGCAAAAAAATGCAAAAATTTGGTCTTGGGTCACAGAAAAGACCGTCCAATGATGATGAAGTTCATTGCTTATTGCATACTATCCATTTTTTCAATTGTCATTCCTCGTAATTTGTTGTAAAATTATATTTATTGCTTCCTGTATATTATATTGGTTCCCTTATGCTACAAACTGTTTTAACACTTTTGCTACACCATCCACTGGCCCACCCCCCAAAAGGAGTCAAGCCTGGGTTCAGAAACTCGTGCTTGTGAACACTATAAAAATTGCAACGACAATTCTAATGCGACAAAGAATAAAATCATTAAGTTAGTCTTGAATACACTTGTACCGGAGGTTGAAATCCTTCAGCAGGTTTTGTCCTAATGGTTAAATTTGATTGTATGCATAGATTCTCATATCAGTATTGACTAATTTCATCTCTAAATGTCATAATAAAAACATTATTTATATGATGGTGACAATTCCAGACACAAACCAACTCCAGAAAAGTAGCTCTATTGCCCTCAACTAGATTGATATTATAATAATACACATATTTAAATTTTGAGCTCATAAACCACTAGTATTATAGAGCCAATCTTCTGAAAAGGATATGGCGGAAATATATCCCCATGCATTTTTTAATGATTGATAATAAAATGTTGCTTGCCAGACATTCTCTAGCAAATAATAAAATGGTCAAAAGTTAATAAGAGAATCCAAACAGAGAAAATTCATGCATACTTTTAACAAAAGTATGCAATAATTCCTAATTCAAATAAGGTAGTGAATACTACTTTTGCAAATTTCTGATAAAAGCCAATAGTAAAACGTAATTTTCTTGTTCAACTGTATTTACTACTATAAATCCTTTACAAGTCAATTCAATCCCAAAATATTTTCCATTCAATTTACCATTAAAACCGTAACATTAAACCGAAACAAGGGTTGTATATCACTGTGGCGCTTAGAGCGACATGTCTGTAATAAAAACGGCAAGTAAAATATGAAGGAAGTACTTCCTCTTTTGCAGAATCTTTTTCATGGTACAAGTGGTCAAATCATAACAATATATCCAATGCAGAAAATTAGGTTTTAACCATGTTATCCCCAGTTTTAGTCCTGTAATGCAAAAAATGTCCCCATTTTGGTCAAAGTGATAAAGGAAAACTCTCAAAACAAGTTTTTTCCACCACAGACACATCGCTGCAATGCCACAGTGTAGTTATATTTAAATGTTACTGCAGACAATATTTCCTACACGGAGTGAATACAAATAAGGATGCAAGGCAATTCCTGCTGATGTAATTAATTTCTAGCCAATAAAAACGTAAATTAAGACTGCTCAGTGTTCAGCTGAAGGAGGCCTCTAAAACTGATTTTGAGCGCCCTCCAAGTGGATTTTGAGCGCGTTCTCTATAATTCTACAAAGCATCAGAGTCATCTATTGACCTCAAAAACGAACTCTTCCTAAATCAAAACTACTCACCACGTGGGAATGAAAATGGCAGAAACCTACCATCTACAGGGTGTCCCACAACTACTGTAAAACCCAGCAATTCTATTTGAGCCGTCAAAACTGCAAACACACATTTCAAAAGAAACTGTCCACCATCTTATGAAGTATAAATTTATCTAATATATTGTTATATTTTCTAGTCATTACTTAAGATCAAACAGAAATGCCCATAAATTTGCTTTATATAGGCCAACTTTCAAAACTTTTGATGGCTGCTATAGCCAGTTGAAGATTCACAAAATGATTGAAAAGGGGTATAAGCTATTTCCTATAATTTTTAGAAGTTTTAAAGACTTGTAATATGTCCATATAGCCAATTTCATAATTTGAAATTCCAGGTTTTGTTTCAAAATAACCTGGTATTAGGATTTCCTTCATAATGCTCACCTAGTTAAAACTCAGTCTGTTTTGCAATATACCTAACAAAATGGTTGATCTTGCTCTTTCATATGTTATTTTTAGCTTTCACAGACCTCTGAAAGAAGAATTACAGATGCCCACCTTTCCACAGCAATAGAGGGACACCCTGTACTGTATCAAGAAAGAAAGAAATTAGTTGCATGTTGCGGTTATAACTATGGTTTAATACAAGGTAACTGGCCATCTGTGTAGAACATCTTCCCCACAACTATACATAACCATTGCCAATTGCTTATCGAAGCCACTCCCATTTGATCATTTTGTTTTTATTTTAGTGTTTACAGCACAAAATGATGCCAATGAGGAAATATTGTAATTATTAAGCAAATCAAATCTGACTGCGATAAGTGGCAGGTCTGATCTAAGCAGTCTGTCGGTGAAGGGAGATAAATTCTGAATGGGGTTATATTAAGGGTGAAAAATTCCAAATATAGTTTGACAGTTGCTTTTTACTTAACTATGTTGCATTCTATTGAACCTTAAGATATAATCTAATTCTAGTTACAGAAAGTGGCTTCAAGAAACAACAAGCAAGCCCCACATAACCACAAAATACCAGAACCTTTACAAATGTACTGTATTTGTGACAGATAAACCCAAAAATTCAAAACTGGGCGTAATGAATATTTAAAGTTGATTTACTTCTCAATTAACTGTAAGCAAAATAAGAAATTAAAAGTATTTTACAGTCTACAGAAAGGCACAAAAGAGTCAATTTTTGAACAAAGGAACTTTTGTACTTCTAAATTGGACATTTTTGAACATTGAGTGCAGATCCTAATGATTCGGCAACCCATACCAAAACAAATGAGCTTTGAATTAAGCACCAAACGGAACAAATCGCTTATAAATCACATGTGACCTTCATTTCCCATGAAAAAACCTTAATTTTGGTTGGGTGTGGACCTTCATTTGATCATTTCCTATGTCGTCACCTTAAAGAAAGGGTTATCAAGTTGATGTTTTACTTAACACCCCGTAATTTGACACTCTTGATAAGTACCAAATATAATAATGTTCCTTCTTTACTACTAAAACTGATCAGATGTTGAAAAGTTTAACTTCAGACCACCAAGTGGAACCCAAAAGGTACCTTTTGAAAGAAATATCTTCATACTACTTTTACATTGGCAAAATGAAGCCTACAACTACTAAAACTGCCCACTATTAAGGAGAACAACACAAGGGTAAGTGACCTTAAGTAAAATGAAGCTTAGACTTTAGAGCAATCACATTAGAGCCAAGAAATACCATGTCAATATCAGTATTTAAAGTAGATACTCAAAAATGTACCGTTATTGTTGCTTATGTAAAATTTTGAAAGTAAAGTGCATGTACAAAAATGCAGAGAATTTGGAAATGAAAGTGACAGGCCTATGGCTTAAAATATTTACTGTATTGAAAGAAATATCTTGTTTGTACCAAAATAGTAAATTTAATGCAAGCAAATGTTTAGAAATACTGACATTGACAAACTAACAACCAGCCCCAATGGCAATAAACTCGGTTAGACAAAATATTTTTAATTCTAGCCTTTACCCAGACCTTTCTTCAAATGTCATGAGTTGACCTCTGAGAGGACCAGGGCTTTAAAGTGGCCTGGAACAGCCTCCTCACCTACACTATTTGAGGACTGCTGCTCTTCTTAACACTTGAACAACTCCATGGTGTCAAGAGTCATTCCTCACCAATTCCTCAGCCGGATCAACGGGCTTTGAGTTTCAGATCTAGATGTTCATGTCAAGGAAACAAGGAACTGGAGTCGTCAGATAAGATATTTCTAGTCCAACGTGATTTTTTTTTTAGTAATTTAGTCATATTGTACAGGGTGATCAGATCAAAATGCGCAAAACTGAATGGTAATTTCTATCCCTTTCAAATGCCAAATGGGCAAATAAGTCATTCGATCCTATTTTGAATCACTAATGCAATCCTAACAAACATGTAGAAGAATAGAGTTGGGGATCAGTTTACCAATATTGGCTTTAAAAGAGCTTCATTTGATGAATACCAATAAATACTGGTATTTGCAAATAATGTTGCTACTAGGTAACAAAGTTAAGTACGCAGCTATACAAGTCATTTTTTAAGAGATAGGCATGTATTAACTGAGTTGCTTAAGTTTTCAATACTGAATAGTTACTGCTGCATTTTCCTATGTTAACCATAACTTTGAATAGTATACTGAACAATATATTCAGTATGCAATATATACTTAAAGTGAAAGGTGTACCAAATATTGAGTTTTATATGCTGATAAACTTTATCCCCAAGCCTAGACCAAAAAAAGTGGTAAAACTATTTTAAAATAAAAGAGCCAATATAGGCAGTTTCAATTTGCTTATACTGTTTAGAGTAGTTTGCCCAAAATTCAAACAACTATACAAAATTTGCTATAATTCCCCCAATACGGCTGGATTAGACTCTTAATATTATTTTTTTGTGAAATAAAACACCATTCAAACAAAATTCCAAAAGTAAACAGTTTGAGTAGTGTGCTCCTACAATTTTAAATTTGTAAATATGAACATTTGTGAAACCAATCATGAAGTGAATGTAATTCAATAAATGCCTGAGATTTTTATAAACAAGTACAATAAATATCTGAATTGTGCATTGTACTAGAAATGTAAAGCTTTTTATAGAACAAGTGCTCCACAAAATTACTTATTATACTATTGCAAGGAAGTGCTTGTTTTAAGACACAAACTACCCATTTTTCAAGTTGCAGAATTGAAAGAGCCATTAAAAAGTTACTTTATTTTGACGAAAGTTACTGTTACTTTATAGTAAACACATGCTGCAAAGAGATGAAATTTCTGCATTATTTTGTTTTAATAATTACCAGAAGTAAAAACTTGCTGGGTATTCCAGTTTCAGTTGGTATATTGCACATGCTTACAACCACAATATGGGATGCATATTGTTAATAAAACCTGTTTCATTAATCTCTGTTAACAAACAAACAAAATAGTTCCGTAAGATTGCACCAGCAATGCATGCCATTTTCATATGATCATCCTGTTGTTCATTTCCCTATTTCAATTTTGATCCAAATATTAATTTTAATAGATAGAGGAAGACTTCCAATTCGATAATTTCAGCCTAATGAAGGGAAATATGTCAAAGTGTCCTATATTTAAGTAACTCAAGTGCAAGAGTCTTGCTTTACTATTGATATGAGCAATTGTCTGCTAGAAAGGAAACATTTGAAGCACTACTTAGAGCTCATTATCTCATAACCCAACTCTTCTCTGTGACTTAAACATAGTTTTATCACAATACATTACGGTTACTTTGACAAACACATTTCAGTTAGTATTGTTAGTGTCTAAACTACTCGATCATACATTTTTGATAAATAATACTGCGCTGTCTAAATTCATTTCCATAAAATATCCCAATCGATACATAATACAATACACATAATATAAATCAATAATAATACACAACCATGGAAATATGTTACTTTCATGCACATCAACAGCGCAATATTTATCAAACATTTCATAATTGCTAATGTTAGTAATGTTAATTAATTTTATCATATTTCTACATCATGTATCCGCTACCATGTATAAATTTAACCTCGTTCCTTTTTAGGAATGAGAAAGAAGAAAGAGAAAGAGAACAAAAGGGGTCTTTTAGAGCCAAAAGTCGTACGATCCCATGGACGCCAACAACGTCGCTCTTTGTCAAACAGGCGGGCAAGCGTCAGTCTAAGCTAGTTCAATGCCTTGCCCAACCTGTTCCCACTATAGCCTAACCAAGGCTATATTAACCCAGGCCAACCAACGGCCTGTATAGGTTGTAATAATAGACACCAGACCAATATTTCTACCAAATGGCGTTCAGACATATCTTTTTAGAACACATATCCTGTTCAAGGTGAACGCCCTTCAAAACGTGTTTTACATGTAATAATTGCAAGGGAGAGGTTTTTTTTCCAAGCAATAGATCTTTGTTATTCACATTCCAGTCATTAAACCCCGGATAAAATAAAACTTTGCACATTTGCTTGTGCGCGCATCTTGTGATGCGAGCACATTTTCCCCCTTCAGATGATTCACCTTTTTTCCGTTAAAAAGGCGCCGTCGGCAACCACAAAAAGTGGTAAAGAAGAAAAGAAGAGAGAGGGAAAGAAAGATGGAGAACAAAGACAGGTTATTTCGGAGCCAGAAAGAGCACCTAATGTGTGTGCGTGCATACACATTTGCCCAAAGACAGCGTCCCAGTCTGCACAGTGGTTTTTCTTGCCTGTCCAACTGTTCTTTGTCAACCTAACCAAGGCAAAAGGCTTGGAGCCATTTTTTAAATCTGAAACCACTCCCTTCCCCACATCGGCCAGGTTGGTACAAAGGAGATAATGCCATCCTGCTTCCAAGTGGAACAAGATTTGGCAAAGAAGTTGTTATTCGTGAATCAGGCTGCAAAATGCGGGAATGATTTGCCTTCTCGCATTTTACAAATATGCGCAGTAAACACAACTTTCAGGGCCTTAAAAGTTACCTTATTTTCCGAATGTTCAATGTTACCTAGCAATATTATGAGTAACTTATCTTAAAATAAGGGTATGTTTGGTTTTATAATTTTAACTTTTATTTTATATTTAATGCCAAAATATACTATTTGTCTTTAAAAATATGCATGTTCTTAATAGTTACAAGCAACTAATAGTGTAACCGTAACATTTACTTAATTGAAAATGTCACAGTTAAAATGCATGGGACTTGTAAATTGTTACTCAAATTTACAAGTCTGACATCTACCATTACTTGTAACTAGGTACTTTAAAGCCCTGCAAAGTATCCAACCTCAGCTTCTCTTTTACGAGCGCTGATCCCAACACATTTTTCCATGTAGACGGCACACAAAACCATGCACAAGGACGTGCGAGGAAGAGGAGGATAGGATGAAAAGAGTCAACGGGGTTTTGCAGAGTCAAACCCTGTTGAAATGTTAGTTGAAATTGTATGTGGAAGAGTTAGTATCTAATTGAAGAAAACATGGTAACTCATTCATGCAATAATAATCTTATATGTTTTAAGACTTTCTCATACTCACTTCACAGCCATTATGTCCGGTAAAGAATGTTACATTTTACTCATTTTAAAAGGTTAATTATTTACTTTTCTTGCTTTGTTTCGTCAAAAGACATTATTTTAATAAAATCATGTTTTTAATCCAATTATCGTATGTTTTTATCTCGGAAGGTATTAGCTTTCGTGTTTTGACAAAACTTTTGCATACGTTTGGCGCGTGAAGTTTTAAACAATGATGGCAAAGATCCTGTTCAGGTCATTGTCAACATTCTGAAATGAAAAGATTAGCTTTACATCACTAAAATTGAATGTAAAGATTTATGCTTTGAAAGTTTAAGGATGTGTGTCCCCGCGTGACAGAATCAAATGATGCTGCTACATAACTTTAAATCTAGCTGCATAATGCTAGTTAAAATATTTGATTTTTCTCCAATAAGTTTTAGGCTACGTGTTCGTACCAGGATACTGTGCCTTAATCATTGTTGTCGGAGAAGTTCTCAAACCAATATAAGATTCATAAAGAATTTTCCTACTTTATCGATGTCAAATCCAATCCGGGAATACGACCGACGTACGTAGAAACTTAATTCAGTAATCACTTTAAACGTGGTATTTTGAAAGTTTGTCACAATAACACTCTTTATTCGGTAACTCGGACAAGTTCATTCATTCATAATACAGAACAAATATATGCGATTCAAAACACAACGTTTTTCACTCTGCATATTTTGCATAATACAGCTTTAAAATACACAGGGTGTTTACACCAACACTACATGGCATAGTTTCAATAAGAACAATACATCTTATTTGGGGGGTTTTTAACATAAATGGTAATACACATTTGAATGCTTTTTTGTTTAGGTCACAATACAGACTTCCTGATTTCTGCCCGAGCAG
>LR141270.1:0-13106 GCA_900659605.1 Tisbe holothuriae | reverse complement strand
ATCTGGACAATGTGGAGCTGCACAAGTGGCTCAAGAGGAACAGGAGCGCAGTGGATATTGAGGATATTAAGAAGGTAACTTTCATTTTAACTATTAATGTAGTCACGGAATGTTGAGGACCTTAAGAAAGGTAGGAATGGAATTTATAAAGAAGTTTTTCTGCCATATTTTGCATTTAGTTAGGTAAGTCTTCGAGTATTATAAGAAATTGTCGTGTGTGTGTTTCCAAGGACCATGGCCAAGGTGCGCACTGCGCCGTGCCATTTATTGGCCCTAGCAAAACATTATCTGTTGTTTGCCATTTCATTGTAACGAGTGTAATAAGGTATTTTCACGTAAAAAGGGAATAGAAAAGCATATTAACAGTGTTCATTCAAAAGAGGACAACTTTCAATGTGATAACTGATAAATGTGACAATAAATGTGCTAATCAACACTACCTGAGGACCCATGAAAGGAACATTCATTTAAAGGTTTGCCAAGTATGCACTGAGAAGTTTTGGCTGAGAACTGAACTTAGACAACATCAGTTCTGCAGGATGTACATAAACCTGAAGGCATATTCCATTGCTACATGTGTCTCTATAAAAGTGATAAAACAGATGAAGGGGATGATCACTTTCAAATGCACTAATAACTGTGGTATGAAATTTAATTCCATGTCTAACCTAAGGCGCCACACTTCTTCAGTTCATGAGAAGCTAAAGAGAAGGCGTTAGCTTGTAACAACAGTTTCGCTAATAAAAATAACCTCTAGCAACACGTTAACGCAGTCCATGAGATTAAAATAGATTTTTGCTGCCAAATTTGTAATCATAAAACGTATAAAGAGTTTTATTGATTTTTGGACTCAGTTGGATATTATGATCTAATCATTAGATTCTAATATTACGAAGCAGACGGACGGGCTAGAATGGACATTTAATGCATAATGCTTAAAATCGGACATTATATTATCTTTGCTAATGGTTGACTATTAGCACAGCCCTCTGGTAATTTATGTATAAATAGCTGACTTTCGGATGTAACACACAGTCTCTTTCTAAGCGTCAGAACCTCACCATGTCCCAGCAAAAGTGGCTCCGAGTGAAGAACCTCATTCTGCAGGAGCAAGAAACGTTTGAGTCCGACCTTCTACAGGACGTGAAAGCATTCAAAACCAGAGAGAGCAGACGATATGAGAGGCAGGAGACACACCTCTGGTCCCGCAAATTCACTCGAATCAAGGCAGCCCCAGTTATTCACATACATTATCAAGAAATGGTCAGTTTTACCAAAGGAAAGGAATCCGATTTGGCCAAAATGTCTTTAAAGCACAGTGGTTTCGGTCAGAGAGCCATGAAGATGAACCAACGATTCCAAACAAGGATGCAGAAATACTTCAAATTCCTCAAAAAGGCCCAAAGATTCCACGGAGAGATATTAGGCTGCACTTACTACCTGCTCGTGTATGCCCGAGATGTGCATCATGGACTGCTAATGATGCAGCAAGAAGATGACATGTTCTACCAAGACCTCCCGCAACCAAGGGAGCAAGATCAGAAGGTGGTGTTCAAGCTGAGGTATCGGCAACACGACGACAGGGAAGAGGAAGCTAATAGTGTGATGATGAACTGCAGAGAGCAGCTTGAGCATTTTCTGGATGAGTTCAAGCAAGACTTGGATGAGCTGATGTACAGGAAGACGGTGATTAGTCAGTACAAACGGTATCAAAGGTTACGGAAGTATCTTTGGCGGCAAATGAAGAGAACTGCAAAGTGTGTTGATCAAACAATCTCTGGTCAAGACAGGATTTTCAAGAGGCATTTGGTTGAAGACCGGGAGAGGATTATGGTGATGAGGAACAAGTGGCGCAGGAGAGCTTGAACAATCCAGAAGCTCAAAGGAAGACTTCAGCCCATAATGCTGAATGAGAAAGTGGCAATTGTTTATATTCAAAATCTGCAGCATGAAGATGCAACTACTGTTAATAAATCCGAAAAAGTCGTGGCATAGTTTAGGTTTCTTTATTACATTCTAATTTTTACATCAACTTTCACTTGTACACAAGTCTCTTGAAACCGGACAAAAAAAATCGGGGGTAATGCCAACACATGATTAATTTGAAATGTAATGCAGTTCATTTGAAATGTAATGTAGTTCATTTGAAATGTAATGAAGTTCATTTGAAATGTAATGCAGTTCATTTGATTTGAACTGTAATGAAGTTTTCATAACCGTCAACAGGACAAATATAATATATGATTCAAAGGCGGCTGCAAACTTTATTGCATTTAAATAATCAGTCGGCTTTTGTGTCAGTTTTGTCCAATACACGATCTGGTGATTCTGGTCGACAACGTAACGTATTTGCTTCTGTTTTAAGATTCCATGCAGAATCAACAAATATGTCCTTAAACGAAAATATAAGTGCATTAAATCAGTAGATATGTGGCTAATTGTCAAGGCGTTGTTTATATTTTTAAACTGTCTCATAGACACAAATATGACTGAATGTCCTCCGTTTTTAGATCATTCGTCCATCATAATGATTGATGTCAAACTCATTCCAGGTTGAGCCGATTCAACTGTCCAGCATGGGAATGGCCAAGACCAAGAAACGTGGCAGTAATGTGACGTTGGACCCCTCGGTGGAACACGGTGACGATGAAGATGCTATTAGAGGAAAGGGGTCAAAGAGGAATAGCAGGGACTATGTGGGAGGAGGTAACACCCATTGTACTAAAGTAGATGTGCACCTTAGGTATATTAGCAGGAGTAACTCATGTGGACCAGCTTCTGAGGGGTTCCATTTGTTCCTTTCACTTCTTGTCATTTGGCATATCAAGAAACCGTTGAATCCCAATCACATCTTCCATTTGTTTCCACCACTTATTATATTGTCAAAAAAATGTGGATTATTATATTGCGGCAATAATGTCACATGGTACGTATAATACTATTCTGTCACAGAAATAGAATGATTAATTAATTTTAGTATAGAAATATTCAAAGAAACAAGATGCTCTTCATTCGCACATATTTGCAGTATTAAAGGTAGGCATTAACAAAATTACGGCTTCCAAGAAATGGTGCAATAGATCCTTTATTTTTAAGTGCAAGTAGCACCATAAACTCTCATGTCAATCAAGTTTGTACTTAACAATGTCTCTCCTCCCAAGGACTGACCCCTCAGCGCTCCCCAGCCCGCCTCACGACTCCGTCCAGGTCCCCCACTCAGCAATCTCGCCATAATAATCCGGAGCGCCGTTTCTCGCTCTCCTGCTTCTACAGCGATTCCGGGCCCAGGGAGGAGTGGGATTCGCCGCTGACCAAGTTTGCGAAGCATGCGTATCAAGCAAGGTAACGCATATATTCTGAATGTTAACTGTTCATGTTCTTTAGGATCATTATTCGGATTCTGACTGAAGTCATTAATGTATATTTTCATTAATCGTCTCTATACTAATATTTTACCGTATAAATCATACTTGGGAAGGTCATTAAAGACTTTCCTTAAATCCAGATTTTTTTACTCAAACCCACTATTAAAAAGGAATTGGTATATAAGTAAACAAAAAGGGGGACGTGGTAGCCGTGGTCGCAAGTCGCTTGATCCTGCGCCCAGAAGGTCGCAGGTTCGAATCCCCCCAGCGGCATGATGATGAAAAATTGCGATCACGGCGGTCTAGTGAATGAACCAAAAGGTAGTGCCCAAAAATATACAATAAGGGATCACTAGAAAATATTTTTTTTAAAAAAAAAGGTATAAGATTATGCATATGCAATGCTTTGGAAATACACATAGGCAAAATATATCTCTTCAGATTTTTAAGTTTATTTGTGTATGTGAATTGAGGCATCCAGCAGTGCTCTTTCCTTAGACCTTTAACTAAGTTTTAGGGGTAAATCTACTTAATATAACATGAAATAAAAAATATATTTTGGGTTTTGATATCAAGGAATAGCTGCTATACATGTTAGCATTAATTAAAAATATACTAATACTTTCAAAATAACCTTCATTTTGTATTATTTCAATTTATGTTATGAATCTAGGAAAAGTATGGTCGATATGTAGTCGAATATAGTTGACTATGTCTGCTCATAGCCGATAACCAAAGTTCCGCCATGGCTGCATACACTACGTCTAACAAACATTCCCCAATATACTGAATCCGCTCGATCATCATACAAGGGTGCACTAATTACCAATACTCAAGAAAGGCGCGCAATACGATCACCGAGTACTTACGTTAGCTTCGCTTCTTCCCTGGAAATGACCTCCTCCAAATCCCGAGACTCATAAAACATTCCCAAATTCCCGAGAACACAGCTCCTTTGCTTTGATTTGGCAGACGCAGCAGCACTGAACGAGGTGAGAGTAGAAGACGTAGAAAGAGTGGGCTCAGCCGTCGTGGCCACAGGAGGATCCTCCCTTACCAAGGGCCGCTTTGATGGGAGTGGTATTAGTTCTGGCAGACGATCAAGCAACGCGGAATTATCCTCTTCCTCCTCATCATCGCCGGGTCTCTTGAGCAACCGGCGCAACCCGCCGTCCCCAGCTGCTGGTGGACCGTCACTCGTACCCGACAAAGGTTCCTCGTCCACCGGTCGCTGCCGCCGTCGACGTTTAAACTGTAGTTTGACTTTGTTGCTCTCACTGCTGCCGGCACTCCCGCCAACGTCTGATACGACAGACGGGGCTGTCACAGTGGGTCCGGCTTCCGCCGAATCCACTGTGGTCGTCGTCTCCTGCTGCTCCGCAATGACCTTCCGAAAGCGCTGGTTCTTTTGGGATTCCGCGAGGACTTTGTCGACCAGCATCCCCGCTCGGTGGCACAGATCGACGCGGCATTTGCGGCATTTGAGGCGTTTCGAGACCACGGACATGTTGCAACGGTCGTCGGGGTCGTTGACGCACTGAAATAAGATAGATATTATAGTGCACAGTGGAGCGAAGTAGGTATTGACTTTTGGAGGGTCATTGTTTTGCCACTGGAACCCAAGTTACCCAACTAAAAGCAAAATAATATTAAAATTTCAAACCCTTGAAGCCATGTCAGCGCTACTTTGACCTTAACAAAACAATGAAATATATCCTAACAGGGATGCCATATATTTAGTTAATCTACAGCTTTTTAAATTCAAAAAGTTGGCGGATGCAAGGATTTTTTTCATATATACATATTCCCATAGACAGCAGCTACTGTAATCCTTTTATTACTAGCTTACTCTATATGCATTATCGCTGGTTGATAGACATTAGACAAACTGTGTGGGCGGAGGTTTGTACTTCTCAATAAAAGGAACTACTAGTATTAATATGCTAATATGACCAATTTATAGTCGGCATGATTATTCAACATTTTCAACAATAGTTATAATACTACATTAATCGTAAAGTATTACTAAATACCGTCTGGGAACTTAATTTAGTTAAATATTTAGAAATATATGTAAGCTCTGAATTGGACGGGCTCCTGCATTGGATAAAGTATAAATGACACATATCTCCTTATTAAGAATATCATGCTGATCAACTTTGTCTCTTTATGGACAGAAAGTCCACTATTGCCTATAGTTCTCCATGATCTACTAATCTAAGTCGTGAACCCGATCGATAATACCATCAACGAAGGTCGACTTTCCACTCATTAAAAGACGTTCTTACCTGAAAATTTGGCGTCCTCGTCTTCTGATAAATCCTCCTGAAGAATGCTCTGCAGCCGTTGCACGTCCTGGACGCGCCATAGTTGATGTGATCATTGGTGCAGATGTTGCCGCAAACGGTACAAAGTCTGGGAAGCCTGAAAATTCAAATTGAAAATTCAATTAAGAAATATGAAGGTTAATCAACTTTTGGCCGGCTTAAGCTACTTTTTTAAAGTTCAGATTGGAGTCGTCGGGTCTGGTCTTGTGAGTCGGACGGGAAATATTGGCAAGTATAAGAGGAAAGGTTTACATAGGTGTAAACAAGGGTGCAAATATTTAGTTAGTTCTTATTGGGGCCTGTAGTATTTAATATCAGATAAATACATACATAACTGATTGTACTCGTTTTAGGATGTTCCTTGGTGAATACAGAATATACTGTATCTGACTTCAAGAAGTGTGAACATAATGTTATTAGTATAAACTCTTGGGCTTTGATGTCATAAATTGGATCTAATTGGGTTTGAAAATATAGACGTGTGAAAACTCATTTTCGATCTATTTAAAAACCAAAACCGACTCCGGGTTTACGAAAAGTAGGTTTTTGACCAGAAACATTTGAGTTTTGAGAATATTGATGCCACAATAATTTTAGCTCTACAGAAATGTCTGTCTGAAAGGCTCCTTAGGCGATTATGTTTCAATGAGTCCCAACATTTTTGCTTTGATTAATTGATGCAATGTACCCTATAACTCATTTTGGGATAACATTCATGATTCTGTAGTGCCTCATAATAACTAGGCAAGTTGATATTTGCTATGTTAAAGGACTTTTACTACATACATAAGAAAAAAGTAATACTGTCACGCCAGGGACTCAGGAGTACAATATGTTTTAAAAAGCTCCCTTTGTATCCTTCTTTTAATAATAGTCGGCTATACACCGCTTAAGCTTACGTACATTTTGTAACAACGATGTGTATGTTTAAGCTAAGATATTTATAGCTGCCTGTTACACATTATTTTTAAACTACACAAAGATTCCGTATAGCATACATAACCATGGAAACTTGAATATTATGGCATGACCAGGTGTGTATGATCCTCACTAATTTCACCTATATTTTACACCCAAGAACGCTACATACAGAGTTAGAGGGCCTTGTTTACATCAAAACTTACTGCTGTGTTTCCTTTTCCATAATAGCTGCAGATCTCTCAACACTCCATATTTAAATGTCTTCCTCCTGACCCGTTGAAGTGGCATATTGTCATATTCTCACAGTTATATCATAAGGTGTCCAGTTGCCTCTTGAGCTGTATTCTATTTAAGACTATATGATTTCATTTGCCAAAGTTGCTATGCTGTGTTTGCAATACTCCAATTTGCACTTGGTAATACACTCGATGTAATGAAGACGTAGTGAACTGGTTCAATTTTGATGCTTTAATTAAGTAAAATTTATTAACAATCTTCCATGGTACCGACACCATTGTAACGTGAACCGTCGCCAGACCAAAAACGTGATCCTAGAAAGGCGAAAATTCGACGTCGTCTGCTGAACGCTACTCAGCCAAGTCTGTTGCTGTCTCTGCTGTGCCGACTGCTTTTTCACTGCTACTTATACAATTCAGCAGCTGCAGGGAGTAGCTGCAGCCGTAGAATAGCAACAGTGTTGCGCGCGCTCGAGAAGATATTCTCGTGCTGAGAAACGTGTTTTGTAATTAAGTCATTGTAAAGGGTAGTCTGGTTTTAATGGCATATTTTTTCATGCAAATGGAGGTAATCGGAAGATAATATGAAATTATGGATGTGTTATTCAAGCTATAACTACGGCCATGTTTAACTATAACTTCTAAAATTAATCTAAGGTTGCTTTAGTATTAAGCCAAATAGTCGAAATTTCCCATTGTCTTTGCTTAAAAATTATAATAATTAACTAGCGGTGTTGTCAAAAGAACCAATAATTATTAATATCCGAGTTGCTCTTAAATAAAAGATATACTTTGGCAAATGGTCATTTCTTCGAACATTACTAAATGACTATTTAGCAAAACAAATATTTAAATGCGCATATAGCCATCGCAATAAAGTTGCGCGACTCTGGCAAAAGAAACCAGAAGCCAGTTTCCGTTTACTTTGTTACACTTAGACCGACGCATACTCCAAATAAACCTGCAAAGTAATCTGATCTAGAGCCTTGGATCTAGGGTCACTAAATTCATAGTATAACGTTAATATTAGGTAGTATTTCGCGGGAAAGCTTCATTTTAAGAAGCGAAATAGAATTTTTATCATAATTAGCGGTAAAAAATGGAGCGGAACAGGGGCTGGATTCTAGTTGTGGGGAAAACAAATGATCGGCATAAGTTTAGCTGTAATTTTGGGTTTCAGTTTAGCATTTCAGGAATATTTCCAGTCCGGCAGATTCATAAACTTAAAGTAAACTGTATAGCATTCAATTAATTATTCGTACATTTGAATAAAATGCAATTTGAAGTGCATGCAACTAAAAGCCTAAAATTGAAATATTTTTGTGATACACTCCCCTGAGGCTCAGTTTGTAACCCAAAAAGAACTCATTGAACTACAAAAACATAAATATGAAAAGAATTATTATTTCCCCCTTCCAAGGCCTTTATATTATTTAATAAACAATCTGCAAATAATTTAGCGTTACATTCAATAAAGTAAAAAAGAAACAAATCTTAAACGCGACTGTTCGAATAATTTGACAATATTAAACTTTTAATATGCAGTACATTATATATAATTTGCAAGATGTACACAACTATTTTTGTGGCACTTTTAAGCACCTTTTATCCAATCAGCGTTTATCTGGAAAGCTTAATCCGCTTTCAATCTCCTCGGCAACGTGATCCCATCACGTGGGCAAAAATTATATCACATTTTATTTTCCCAGCCCTTGAAGATGAGTGGCGTGTCTGATGGATGCGTTATTACGGCTGTTATAGATTGAATTAGACCTTATAATTAAATGGTATGGTTTAATCAGTTGCAGAAATAATAGCGCATTTTGATCTGGTACTAATTGCAGGCGCGCCGGCGCGCTCGGGGCCCAGGGAGGCTGCTAGGCGGTATTATTCTCATATTTGATTATAAATACGTACACAAAGTTAAATATATACCATGCATATGTTCTTAATTATTGGATCTTACACGCTATTGAGCCAATTAAAATACATGTAGTATGTACTCTAGAATTTTAGGCGGATCCGGGTCCAGCTTAGATCTGTGAGCTACTTTATAGCTATACCGGTATAGCCATAGACATGGACATATGGTTAATATAAAAAAAGTGAAGGCTGGCATCATTTTTTGTACATTCGTATTTCATAATAAACCTAATTCCGGCTCTACTACCGTTCAGATGTTATTGAGGCATAATTGAGCTGTTAAAGGTGAATAGCAAATGAAAGTTTCAGAAGTCAATATTCCAATGCAGGCCTCTGACGCACATTCCCAGGCCTCGTGCAGCACCTTGCTCTCTATAGAGGATATCTTATATATCTTCGAAATAGAGGACAATTTTGTATCCAAAAGAGGACATTCCGGGGTCTCCTACACCAGAAAGAACTGGAGGTATTTTTAGAGAGCTCCTACATGGGAGTGAAAGGAGGTAGTTTTTCGGTTAATTCCCCAAAAAAATTCCTAAAAAATTCCGATTTCCTTCTTGCCATAGACCCCCCGTAGTTAGCCTCTTTCCTTATTTTCGCTTTCGCGGATTGTGGCGCCACCTAGCGGGTTTTCAGCGTACCAGGTTCTGGCATGAAGGAAAAGACTTCAGTTTTCAGTGAGACTGTCCCAATTTTGGGTATTTGAGAGCTTGATCATAGAGAGAAACTGATATTAAGTCTATTCTCTTTAGCAATATATTAACAAAAACGTATGGAAACATCGAATTAGGACATGCAGGGTTTCATGCCAATTTTTAGTTCTGCCAAATGCGACGCTAGATGGCCACACAAGCGCGAAATGAGGTAAATGAAAAATGCTGGAACTACCGAGGGTCTATTAGAGAAAAAGAAGATTTTTTTTGGTTAATTTTCCAGTTTGCTTCCTCTCACAAGAATTTTTTCGGTTAATTCTCCATTTTCCTTCTCCTGACACCCACTCACGCTTTGTTAGATGAAGAATTTTTTCGGAAAATTAACCGAAAAACTTCCTCATTTCCTCCCATGTAGGAGCTCTCTTAAGAGAGCTCCTACGAGAGCTCCTACACGAGAAGGAAATCGGAAGTTTTTTGGAGAATTAACCGAAAAACTTCCGATTTCCTTCCTCCCTAGGAAGGAAAGAAGAAGTTTTTCGGTTAATTCTCCGAAAAACTTCCGATTTCCTTCTTCCCTCGGAAGGAAAGAAGAAGTTTTTCGGTTAATTAACCATTATTCTTCCTCCTGGCACACACTCACGCCTTGTTAGCTGAAGAAGTTTTTCGGGGAATTAACCAAAAAACTCCCCCTTTCCTTTCCTTCCCATGTAGGAGCTCTCTTAGTATGCAGAATTATTACTAGCTACGGTCGGCTTTAGTAAACACTATAATGTATCTAAAGAGTACTTGCATGCCCAATTACCGTTTTAAAGAGCAGTTATTGTTTGTGTGTGGAACATATTATACCAGGTACTCCTCTATATTATAGAGCAGTACCTGATTATACTCATAAATACGCCATATAATAATAGTACCTGAATTGCCATATAGGCATCCCCCAGCAATGCATAACTCTGTGCCGTGGGCGCCTTATCCACAATCTGTCGATAGCACTGCGCGTACATCCGCTTGTCCTTCCGGTACTCGAGGTAGATCTTGGCCATCTTCTCCTTGGCCTCCACGAAATAGGGCTGCTCAGGGCCTACAATAGAGGACAGTAAACTAACATGATAACTGACACTGTTTTATCCGTCAAAACATGAAATTGGCGAAGTTTAATTATTGTTTGCTCATTTTGTCTTCTTTTCATACGACCCAGAACGATGTACAAGAATCCTAGGTCTTAAAGTCTATGGATGTACTACCTACATCATACATGTAAGCATCATTTTCCAACTAAACTATATGTAAAATGACTGAGTCCATATTATTACACAACCCAAATTCCACAGCTTTGGAGTTTCTTAGTAACCATTGAAGCAAATGAGGAGGCGCCCGTATTCCTGTTACAGGAGTGCCTCACAGCATAACGTCAGCGCTAAATATCTCATTTTTTCAACTCTATGTAGCAATGAATTCATTCTTCATCTCACCGACAGTCCTGAGTATGTTAATTGCCGAGTCCACGTCTCCCTTCTCCAGAGCGAGCTCAGCGTTGGCGACGGTCAGCCGGATTTCCTCTCCAGTGCCGGAGAATTCACTCATGGCCTCCTGCATGATGCGGCTTGCTTCCTGGTTCTGTAATGTGACATCAAGCATTACTTTAATTACATTTGAAAAGTAATTTAAGGGAATTACTTTTAAGTACTTTTATTTGGGGAATAGTAATTTGTAATGTAATCAATATAAGCGTAATTTGGCATTGCTTGGGTAGCGTTGAGTACATTAAAAAAGATGCAAAGACGTTTTCCTGCTTTTTATACTCTATATTCGTATGCTAAATGTGTATTCATTTAATTATCGACAAAGCTGTCAGGACGAGATCCCGATATCCCTTCTTTTTTAATTTAATCTTCGGATTATGAAATATATCGGCTGTTCAAATGTTAAGAGTTCCCTAGCAGAAATGCTTAAGCCACGTACTGAAAATATATATAATTAAGAAGGTTAAGTACGATTTAGGTTGTTTTTTTTTAAGTAAGATTAAGCAGAGTTAAGCCTTTTTTGCTCCTAGTTGTTTGGACATCCGATTTAGCATTTTTCAAATAAAAATGAAGATTATTTGGCCCATATGGCTCCTTATCGTTTGGACAGCCAATTTAGCTTTTTTCGAGTAAGAATGAAAAGTGTTGACCCCTTTTGCTTCATATAGTTTGGACAGCTGATTTAGCTTTTTCTCAAGTACGAAAAAACCGAATTTTGGCCCCTTTTGCTCCTTATCGTTTGGACAGCCGGTTTACTTTTTAAGTAAGAATAAACAGTGCTCCTTATAGTTTGGACAGCCGATTCTACGCACCTTTCCATCCATCCTGTAGCAATCCGCTAGCTCCAGATAGAGCGAGAGTTTGTCCGTCTTGGTGAAGTCAACCTTGTTGCCAGAGGCGCTGCCGGGTTTGCGCTTGCCCGAGTTCACCAGTTCGAGAGTGGTCTGAAAATGGAAGAAAACGCTTAATAGAATTAACACGCTTGATTATATTAGTTATATTATGCATATGTTGTTACCTTAAAAGAAGCAAACGCTAATGAACACATCATAAGGTAGTTTAATTTAACAGTTTTACTTAAGGTTTGATCGACGACAGTATTACATAACTAAATCAAATTTCAATTTTTACAGACGACGTTTATAGCATCTTTCACATTCTATAAAACACACAAAGGTGCCTGTCTGGTTATTTTTTTTAATTAGACCAGCTTGTTAATGTTACTCCCTTGTTACCGAACATTTTGTCCCATTGTGGATACTTCATATTCAATACTTTTGTTATCTTTCGTTACAAGGGACATTTACGCGATTATACTTATACAAACATTTGAAGCGGCTCAAACAGACGACATAGATTTCACCGCTGTACAACGGAAATCTAATAGTTGCTCAGCACTGGTTTCCCACTGTTTAGATGAAGCTCAGTGCTAAGAAATCAATAGATTGCCGCTGTACAGTGGTTTTCTCGATGTCGTCTATTTCGGCCAATCGTAACATTACGCGATAAGTAAATAGGCCTCTACCGCTCTAACTTGTCCCTCTTAATTGCATGCAATATAAGTGTAACTCACTTGTTTATGAATTGACATAAGCCAACCCCATGTCGAACAGCCATTCTACCATCTACCCGAAAAAAGAAGAAATATTTGCCGGAATATTCGCGCTCTTTTGCCGCCAAAAAGGGAGAGTTAAGGGGAGACATTTCTGGCTTATTAAACAACGAAAAAAACTTTTTTAATCCTTGCATAATATTTTGCCGCGAAAACCTGTATCATATGATTTACTGATTTCTCTACTAAGTACTTTAGGATATCAAATGCTTAGTCTGTCACTCATTTGCAAGCTCTTTTGAATTATGTAGATGCAGTCTCCTTCCTTCTGGCTCCCCTCCATTTTTCTTTCCACCAATTTCCACCAAAATCGCGAATGAGATGGATCCAAAATTCCTCCCTTTTTAAAACTGGGTAGATGATTTTGAACCCGTTAGCAACCACCTTAATTTTGACCGCCTTGACATAAGCCACATAATCATCTTCAGCTTCGGCAGGCACAGCAATATGTCGCAGAACTGTATAAATTATAGTTTGTATCTGATTCTACCCACCTGCAGTGTCTTAATCGCCTCCTTCACCTCCCCCTTGTCCTTCATAACCTTT
>LR141269.1:0-13124 GCA_900659605.1 Tisbe holothuriae | reverse complement strand
ACGGCAACCTCAGCAAGGAGTGGATGCTCAAGCAGAACGCGTTCAACATCCAGAGCGCTTATTTTGTACCCTCCAGACCTGGACGAAGAACAAATTAGGGCATTTTCAACCTTTTAAGAGTCCCGCCTTACTTGATAATGTCTACGGAACTCCTGCCAAGAATCCTAATCTCTCCAGTGTCTGCACTCATCTCCACCGTGTCTCCGGTATTAAACCAGCCACCTTCAGAGAACTCTCTCTCCGTCGCCTCTGGCTTTCCGTAATATCCCTTGAACACATTGGCACCCCGAACCTGCAGTCCACCGCTGACCACGCTCTCCTCGCAGGTGTGCAACTTGGCGTCTGCTGTGGCGACAACCTGGTCATTGTTTACTATTCGCACTTCCACTCCTGGGAAAGGTCGGTTGCCGTTGCACTTACGACGCTCATCAACGTCCAAGGGCTCGGTCAGTGCCATGCCGATCTCCGTCATTCCGTATCGGCTGAGCAACGTGTGGCCAGTCAGTTCATGCCACCGGTCGAGGACAGGCTGTAAAATGGGGCAATGGACGTCATGTGATCCATACCGTAACCAGTCGAAATACCTTTGGCAATGCAGCCGACCCGCTCACCATCAACCTGAGATTCGCCGTCAGTCTCTGCCTGACTTCAGCCCGCTCTTCCTCCGTTGCAAACAGCCTCTCACTTGCTTCAATGAGCTTTGCGTAGACAGTCGGCACCGCCATGAAGACGTTGACATCGCCCTGGCGGAGCAGTTGCCATACCCGGTCGGCGTCGAACGAGGGCAGCATGTGGACGGACGCGCCCACAGTTAGCGGGCAGAGAAGGCAGTTTACAATGCCGTGGACGTGGTGCAACGGGAGGACGTGGAGAAGACGATCCTATAAAACCCTCATGAAGCTACAAGATATGATGGTAAACCTTCCTTCTCACGTTCTGACTCCAGCCCCAGGTCTGTAGCATGCACTGAACCTGACTCATGAGGTTTCCATGACTCAGAACAACTCCCTTAGGTGGCCCTGTCGTGCCACTGGTGTACAAGATCAATGCAGGCGAGTCCTGTGACCACGACGTCGCCTCAGCCCCGCCGCATTGTTCAGGCTCTGGCTCGTCAGGGAACTCCTTCCCGTTGATGTCATCCTGCCTGATCACGAGCAGCTTGTCCTCTGACACTACCGGCGCTACCTTGTCCGCCAGCTCCTCCGTGGCCACGACGAGCCCAGCCTCGCAGTCCTTGATGTAGTATTCCATGGATTTTGCGGGGGGGGACGGGCACAGCGGCACAGCAACATGTCTGCTACGCCAGATGCCAGAGGTGACACGGAGCCAGGAGGAGTTGTTGGGAGTGAGGAAGCAGATGCGTGTCGAGGAGGATTTAAGGCGGGTTCGGAGGTGCGACGCGACGAGAGCGCTGCCCACGGAGAGGTCTTCGAAGGTGTGGTCTCCGAGATCGTCTCGGATGGCTACATTGGCAGCCGGGTTGGAGGAATAGGGGCGTGGCAGAGTCAGTGGGCGTGGCAACGGAACAAGTCTTCGGAAGGCGGACAACATCTTCAAACTTGTTTGGGAATTTTGACATGTCCGCCGGTTTGAAAAAAAGCGAGGGAAAATACGAAACGCACCGACTGCAAAGTGAAAGCCACACAAGTATTTGGGAGACAAATACCAGAAATGCCTGACTACCATTCGATCCACATTTGCCATTATGTCTACATGGAAAAAATGCCTCAAGCTAAAGTAGACATACAATAAATGCAAACTGGACAAATCTTCAACAAATATACTGAACGTACAGCTATAAAAAATTGGGCAAAGTGCCAATATTGCCCACAAGAGAGTCAGATCGATCACAGGACTGGTCGACCATGATCGATGTCGACATTCACCCCTTCTGCCAGCCATGGAACATCACGTTCACGACGCTCTTCCACGGCGGCAACGTGGTGGTTGGCGCTGGCTACGTCTTGCCAAAGACATTGGCCTTCAGCCTGGTGACGATGAGACTGCTGTTCACGATAGGTAAGAATCTGCGTAAGCACATTGTAATAGTATTTAGAGGGTAGTTTCCCCAAAATTACAAAAGAGTTTGTTTTTATTCCGATTCCGAAATAAGGTCACAACATGGTCCCATATTACAAAATTACATCATTCAGTCTGACTTTAAAACTAGCATTTCATGGTCACCAGTCGGGGTGTCGCTTCACGGAGACGCTGTTGGCCAATCCCATCTCTTTGAGCGTCTTGGCAGCCTCGTCCAGTTCTTCTGAAGTAATAATGCTCTCCGACACCTTGAGTTTGACCTCACGCAGCCGGTTCTCCCTCGAGTAGAGCAGCATTCCAATGGATCGCATGGTGACATCCTTGCCACAGTAGACTTTGAGCTTCTCCAGGTTCTGGAATCCGTGGTGGCCGATACAGATGAGGTACTCGTCTTTGACTCCCTCTCCGAGGTCCACCTCCCTCAACAGAGGGCTGGCCAGCAGTCGCAGATACTCCTCCTTGGTAGGCGTCCTCTCCGTTGGGTCGATCTGTTCATCAAGCTCCCTCCCCTGGAAACCTGACAGTTTCAGCTTCTCCAGATGCTTCAAGACGTGCGGGGCATTGGATCGAACCAGCGGGAACAGCACCTCATCTAGATCAAGGTTGCTTAAGTTAGGGCAGCTTGCAGTGATGAGGCCAAGGTCCACTGGCCCCACCCCCCTAAACGCTAGTGATGCGAGCCCATGTCTAGAGTCTCTCAAAACGCGTGAAAGGGATGGGAAGGACTGGAACGGCTGCCCGTGGACATGGCTGTTCACAACCAGCATGATCATCTTCCGGTCAACAAGGGGCAAAAAGTAATTGCCCGGGAGAGAATGCCGCGGAAAGAAGAAGAAGTTCTCGCTGTCTGGGCACACACCAAGAATATCACGCAGATCCAGGGTGTCCAGGGGTGTGGGAGTATCCGACAGATATAGAAAGCGCCATTTGTAGATCTTGTTCCCATGCGCGGCAGCAGCAACCGGACCAGCATATGCGCACATGAAGATCTTCAAGTCAGGTAGGTTGTCCGCTAGGACTTTGCCTCCATGGAGGGTAGTCCTTAAGGGATCCCAAAATATAATATACCTCAGCTTGTTGCACTTTCCGAAGCGTTCATCTGCGTTCCCACTCAGGTCAGTCTTTGTGACGAGTGATATCAGGCCGGCATCTGTGACGTCTTTACCATCCATACTTAAACTCTGAAGCTGGGGAGTGTTGGCGCCCAGCTCTGCCAGAAGCATGTCGGTAGCAGCGTCGCCCAACACCAGAACTGTCAACACAGGGACGGTCGCAATGAAGTTGGGGACCTTGGTAACGCGGGTCAGGTTGAGGTACTTGACTTTGGGGCACATGTTGATGGCCTTGTCCAGAAGGTACTCTCCAACGGTCGGATCTTCCAAGGGCAAGGGGACATCGATGCTACTGAAGATGCTGTTCAGCAGCAGGTCCACATGCTCGCGGCGCAGCACCTTGCTGCGAATGAGTTCTCGCATGATCTGTGGTGCCAGTTGTGCTGGAATGTCACTCCTGTCGAGCCCATGCTTGCCGGTCGTCTTGCCGTTGAACCACTGACTCCACCACCTTGTCCACCACTGTGTCCATGTCTGTGCGGTATCCGCCTTGGGAGTCAGCTGGGTCGCGATTGTCTTGACGCAGAGCTCTGTAAGACTGAGGGGCGGGGATGGGCGGGGCATGGTGGGCTTGGTGGCAGATACTGCCGGATTTGCTCCTTCCGCCGATTCTTTTTGGTGCGCTTTCGCCAGATTCCTTCTTTGAGTGTTTATTAATAATTAACTTTACTTTTCACCTGAGCTCTAGGCTAAGTGCTGAGTCCTGTAAAGTCCACTCAGGCTCACCGACGGAGTGCTATTTCTTTCCTCAGCCCTCAGGCTTTTTTTCCCGATGACTCAGTACAGCGCGTGCATTAATGGAAACTTTCTGAACCGGTTAAATGACTAAGATTTTCTCACTTCTCAGGCTACATCCTACTCTGCGTCTGGTCCTACGGCACCCTCTGCCAGCGGCAGATCCTCTTCTGGAAGGGCGCATTCGTCGCCATCAACGGATTCTACTTCCTGCAGCTGCTCTACGGACACATTCCCACATGGATACCCAAGAGGCAGCGGGAGCTCTACAAGAAAATGTTCCTGCCAGTTAAAATGTCTAAGAAGGTAAGTTTGGCACCGAGAGAAACTTCAAGGAGTGCATTAAAATTTAGCTTCTGTCAGAACTTGAAACTAGGCAAAAATCGGCTGTCCAAAAGATAAGAGTTCTCTGGCCAAAAATGCAACTCTTCAGAATAGACAACGCAGGCTTTTAACACATGATCTATGTGTTGTAATTATACTAAAAATGTACATAAGAGATAAAGGACTCTTCCAAGGGCTTATTTCAACCTCTTTATATAGAATTAGAAAACAGATTTGACACCTACTGTTTTTATCATTTGGACAGCCGAAAGTCCTGTTAACTTTTAAGCTTAACTGCCAATGTTTTCAGGACTTCCGCCTGCTCATGCGCGACGCCACAGTCCGCCACCTCCGCGCCGGCAAGGCCTTCGTCACCGAGAACGACACCGACCTCAACGACCGCCTCCGAATCCTCCTCTCGGGGAAGCTCACCGTCAAGTGCGACGACATCTTCCTCCACTTTGTCCAGCCGATGGAGTTTGTAGACTCGGTCGAGTTCTGGTCAAGGATGGTCACCAAGGACATGGCGGATGACCGCTTCCAGGTAAGCATTTTTGCCTTTAATTAATGTTTGGGAGAATTAGTTTTGAAAAGTAATTCTTAACACTTTCATGGAAAATGCAATTCTGGACGTAATTCCAAGCATTGGGCAGTATTACGAACGTACATTGGAAGAGTAATTCTTCAAATGTTCAGGAAATATTAAATTTTAGGAGGTAATTCTGATGTAATTTATTTTATTGTAACTCCTAGAATCACGTCATTCTTGACTATTCTAAACAAATGTAACTGTAATTCTTGCAAAAAAATATTTAATTTTTTAATGCTTGCTTTTCCAGGTGACCATCGACGTGGTCAACGACTCCCGCGTGCTGGAGCTGCCACTGGCCACGCTGGACAAGACCCTGGCGGAGCACCCCAGGCTGAGGACGGTGCTGCGATGTCTCACGGCAAAGGATGTCACGAGGAAGCTGTACGTGATGAACGACAACGTGCACGCGGCGTCGAGGAAGTTGAACCCGCTCAAGAAGGAGGCGAATCATCACCTTGTAAGATATAAAAACGGCTGTCCAAATGATAATGGTTCTTACTTATCTAGTAAAAAAGTTATTTTTACAGTAGAGCCAAAGCAGCCTTTTAGGCACTATTTTACTGTCATTACTAAAGCACTAAAAAGGTTAATCCGTCAAGGATTTTTAAAAAGGCATTGTGACAGCCAGGCAGTACAATAATCGGTTTTGGCATGATTTACTCGTCATTTAAACAGACCCAATATTGATTGTGTTTTTTCAGGGCGCTGCTCGCAAGATGGAGTTCACTCGGACCAACTCCTTGGACGCCATCAACACCGGCTGCAGAGGCTTCGTCCGATCCAAGGGATGGGTGCAGCGGTGCGAGCTCAAAGAAGAGCATGAACGTAAGAGAGAGAGAGAGAGACATTCGTTTAAGATAGCTTAGTTGACATATCTTTTTAGCTGACCAACTAATGGTGCTCAACCTCGAGCTTGACGTTGTTCCCGACCTTGGCAGTCTGCCCCACGGCGTTCCCGTGACGACCATCGACCGCGCCACCATCGCCGAGGCGCAATTCTTGCAGGGGCAGAACAAGTACTGGCCAAATGCCATTCTGTAGATCGAGGAAGAGTGAGCTCAACTGCTTACCTTTGCAAGAGACCCAACACGCACAATAATCACATCGCACTGTAGAAACGGATGTTAAGAGCCTTTAATGATGCACCATGGAACCGCACTACACTCTGTATAAGATTATAGTTCTTTTGTAAAAAATTATGAAGTTGAACTGTTTGTTTTCCTTTGAAAAATGTTCCTGTTGCCGCGTAAGCAGAGTTTCATTCAGACACGAAAGGCGCCAAATTTGAATTCAGGAGCTGAGAATTTGATTACCTTAAGCATGACGGTTTACGTTTGTTTTATTGGACAGTTGTCAGTTCCTTATAATAAATTACGCTTTATATTTCATATCACAATGTCATGTCCTCTATATCGTCATTATTATAAATATATAAATAATAATATTAATCCCCAGAATAAAAACACTCAATATTGACTTCTCTTGACCAACTTTGGCCTGTCCACAATATTCTCTGCGAACCTGCGCACCAGCAGAACAAATGCCACCGCGATTGACATCCAGAACAAGAGGAATAGGAGCACGCCGTTCTCGTAGTCCAGGGCGGTGACCAGGAACAGCGTGAACACGGCGCCCACGGAGAGCAATATCACAGGCAAGAGATGCGTCCAGTGAGTGAAGAGAGGTGGGGAAGTTGTTTTGGCGGATTGGGGTGGAGGGCTCAGCAGCTTGGAGGGCCATGATGGCCCCTGGGAGTAGTAAGTAGTGCCAGCTAAAAGAGATTACATTCTCAAGGGCATTCAAAGGTACTTTTAAACAAGCATTACTCGAAATTAAATTTAATTTAAAGAGGGTTTTGTCAGAAAATGTAATTTTAGACCAATTTCAAAGTAATTTAATTCAGTAAAATTTACCGTAATTTGTAATTTGATACAATTTCTCATTTAATTTAGGGGTTTCAAATGTAATTTAGTAATGCCTGCTTTTAAACCACTCACGTTTAAATTGTTCCACCCTGTACACCCCAAGAAACAGGTCAATTGCATCCTGCCTAAACCCATCCGTAAAGTTATTCTTCACGTATCGCACCAGGGAGTTTTGCAAGTCCATGAGAAGGCCTCGGACGGTGCGCCGGCCTGTGCGCGTGAAGTCAGTCTTGAGCGCGCCCGTTCCCGCGTACTGGACAGAGATGGCGTCGGCGTGGTCTGCCCACACGTTGCGGTAGATCTGCTGGAAGGTGGCGTCACGGCTCAGGAGCTCGCCCTCTTTCAGCACACCTAACTCGGTCAATACGTCCTGAAAAAAATAGAGTTTGGCACACTGATCTCTGATCCAATGATGATTGAAATGACTACCTGCATGTGTTCCAATGCTATTAAAGACTGCACAACATTAGTCCTATCAAGACAGTCGATGCAATTTGTCCGAACCACCCCTTTTTGCCTTCTAACAACTCCTCCCGTACTTTGCGCAGTATGGCACAGATAAAAAGAGTGTCTCGTAAGCGTCGGCTTCAGCTCGCTCACCAGCCGATTCACAGCCTCGAATTTGAGGTTGGCACATTCTCTGTGGAAGTCAAATGCGACGTAGTCAACGCCTCTTAGTGCAGCAGTGGCGTGCACTGACTTTGCACTGCGCTCCAGCTCGCCCTCTGCCTTACGCTGGTCCACCAGGTTGACCATGGTCTGCTCTCCGTATAGCCCGACCTGCTCTGCAAAGTGGCGCACGAAGCCTTCGATATGGTTGGCACGCGGTCCCAGCACAGGATCAGGCTTGTATTCCACCACGGTAGGAAGCTGTGACCAGAAGAGAGGGATTGACCCACGGGTTTGGACAAATGATGACTCCGTAGCGCCGCATTCGACAATCTGCTCCGTCTCGACAAAGTTTGCCACATTTCCTTGCTCATCACATCCCCGGACTGTGAACCTCGTGCCCGCCCTCCGGCAGCTTCTCCTCGAGATGAGCGTCCATCTGAAGAGTCGTCCATTGACGCTGCACTGACGGATGAAGACGGCGCCGTGGATGAGCGGCACGCAGAAGCGGAGGAAATCGGCACCGAGCACCAGGAACCGCTCTAGCAGACGGCGGTTCCAGACAAATCTCTCATCCCAGCCGGTGCACAAGGACGCGACCGTTGCATACTCCTGTCTCCGTTGCAAAGACTGCGTCAGATCACACGAGTACGAGAAGTAGAACGCGGGCGTGTCGAGCACTTGGCCCATCATGGCTCTGAACGCGGTGTCCTCTGCCCGCTCTGCCGGTGTCAGAGCCTCGCTGGCGGTTCTGCTGAATGGAATGATCTCGGTCCTGGTGAGGGTGAACACTGCGTGGTTGTGGCTGCTGAGGTCGCCCAGCTTGGCCCGGTCGGAGGCCACGACGAGGGCGGGGCAGGACGGGAGAACGGACACGCCAAGAAGGCCGGACACGGGGCGGCGAACCAGGGCGGACGAGGCGGACAGAGAGTTTGAGGGCGGGTGCAGGGTCATCTCATGGGTCACCCTGGAAAGTAGAACCCACTGTGAGCAAAGTCAAACCACTGTGCTTGCCTTACCTGTCAATGTGAAGTGCTGCCGTCTCGTCCTCCAGAATGAACCGTTCCGGGCTCTCCGAGAGGTAAAAGTCTCGCCCGAGGGACTCCATGATGTTTGAAGAGTCGAGCACAGTGGGAATGGACGGGGATTAATCCAATCTTAACAACTGTGCATTTTATTGCCTTAAAAGTTCCACATCGTCTGTTATGACAGGTGCTGAGCTTGAAAACACGATGGGAAGAAGAAGGAAGTCATGGGAAAAAGAAAATTAGGAAAAACTAAAGGGCTATAAAGGAAAAACATCTAAACCAAATGGAAATGTTTCACATGAATCTTCCAATAAAGGAGCTTTTTATGCATTAAAAGAGCATTTATTGGATGTTTTATGCATTTGTAATACTTACATGAGTTACATCGCCATCATAGCTTTTATTTATTTTCCCATGTCCTTCTGCTTTCTTGACTTTCTTTCTCGAGTTTCTTTTATTTGCTCATTTTAGCAGCTCAGTCCAGCTGCACTTAAAATACTCGGCGAAGCACACACAAAGGTATTTAAGTACTTTATACTTGTGTTCATTGTGGTTCGATCCCACTGTGCCCTGTCTGTCTCCCTAGCATGTCCCTTGCCCACCTCGGCCACGCCCACCTGCCCAGAACAAGGTCATCCACCTCAGACTGCTGACCCCTCATCGACATGGACCAGCAACCGAGGGCAACTCTACCACCAATCAGACCCACCCAGGGGGCACCGGCCCCGCAAGAGGGCACCCAGTCATACTGTAGCCTGCCCCGGGGACCCACATTGGTGTCCAGCATCCAAAGTGGACTCAGAATATGCGGCTGCTCGTGGCGAATTGGCTCCGACGACCTCGTGTTCCCCGCCTGGATCGAGTTCTTCTTCCGCTGCGTCGGCCTCGCCACGCTCATCGGCGTGTTCGCCTATGAAGAGGTCACCTCTTCCTCATGCGCAGCAGAATTCCACCTCAACATCTACCTCCTAGTCGCGATCGTCCTATTCTCGGCGACCTTGCTCAACCTCGCCCTGCTCGGCGTCCACAGCGCAAGAGGCGTCATCTGGGACGATGCGTCACAGAGAAAATGCGTCACGCCGCTCGTCTACGTCAACATTGTCCTGACCATGGGCGAGGTCGCGTGGGCGCTCGTCGGAAACATCTGGGTCGTCAAGGGACTCTTGTCAGAATGCATCAAACCGGGCGATATCAAGATCACCGACATTCCGCTGTACGCAATCTTTGGCGTCATCATCACGACGTGGATCGGGCTCGCCATCAAGATCATCGTCTCGTGTCTCAGCTTCAACACCATTGAGGCGTGCACAGAGCCCAAGACCCAGAATGAGACGTTTGTCATGGAGCGGCCAAAGACGCTTCTCTCAAAGATCCTCGGACTCTGCTGCAAGGCCACGACGAGTAACGTATTCCAGGATGTGGCAAACGTGCTCGCGGATGTGTTTGACGATGCAAACTTTGTGCCGACAGACATCGCGGCAGCCCTGATTCTGTTGTATGCCAAGCAGAGCGGGGATGCGGACCCGGGCAGGGCGATCATCTCGTTCGGGGCTGACGATGACTCGGCGGATATCACGAGACGCCAGCCGACGCCAACCATGTCGCCAGGGGCGGTGAGCAGGCGTGTGCGTGTGCGGCCGATAGACGGGGATGACGACGTGGATGAGGATGTTACTGAGCCTAGTGACCCCGATTGGGACAGCCCTGAGCGGGTGAGGGTGTTTATGGAGTATGCAGGAGCTGCGTACGGCTACACGTGGTTCCTCATGCGGCACACCTCCATGCGGCTGTGTAAAATGACCCCTTTTCTAAAGGTGAGATTGAAAAAAAACTTAATTTAAGTGTTTAAATATTTCCAATTTCAGTGCTGCTCATGCTGTGCCTGTTGCCAAGAGCAGGGTCTGATCGAAGCCGATAACTGCCTGCAGTGCAACACGGCCGCACTCAGGGTCATGCTGCCGAATCTGGACGACGAGCGCATCGCGCACATCTCCTTCAAGAACAAGCTCATGGAGGTGCCCTATTTTGTCGCGGCGGATAGAAAGTAAGATTATCGAAACGGACTTTTGTAGAAGCGGACGCATAGATCTTTTGTTATTAGCATGTCAGTAAACTCAATAGACGGTAGTAATAATTTGTTATTACTACCGTCTATGGTAAATTCACAAATATGGCAAGCAAAAATTATCCATACTCTTCTTTACATATTTCGTGCACAAGTGTTTTATACATTGAAAATCATGAGTGGTAAACTTTACTGTGTCATCCTTCCAGATACAAAAAGATTGTCGTCTCCATCCGCGGAACCCTCTCCTTGGAGGACGCACTCACCGATCTCTGCGCCACTCCGGGGTCCATGGGAGACTTTGACCCCAGCCTGGAAGGGTTCTACGCACACAGCGGCATGATCAAAGCTGCCAACTACGTGTACCGGGAGCTCACAGACAAGCACATCATTGAGCGCACCATGGCGCATTTTGACGGCTACGATCTAGTCCTTACTGGCCACAGCCTTGGAGCTGGCACCGCGGTCATCCTGGCCTTCATGCTCCGCCGGAGATACCCCAGCGTTCGCTGCTTCGCCTACAGCCCCCCGGGCGGGCTGCTGAACGAGAAGGCCGCCAAAGCCTCGGAGGAGTTCACAGTGTCGGTCACCGTGGGCCAGGATCTGGTCGCAAGGCTGAGCTTCCAATCCGTGCTCAAGCTCAAGGAGAGCATGAAGACTGTTCTGCGCACGTGCCGCTTGCCCAAGTACCAGATCCTGGGGTCTGGGCTGTGCTCATGCTTCGTCAAAGACTGGCGGCGTCACCTGCGGCAGGGCTTCCCGGCAGAGGCCGCGTACCGGCCAGCAGGGGAGGAAGGATCATCGTCTGCCGTCAGCCCCACGGCGACCCCGGCGTCGGAGCAGTCCAGACTGTCCCATGACATGGAGGAGGGCGTCTTGCAGCAGCACACGTACGCGGCCATTCCACGGCAAGACTCTGAGCTGTCCCAGTCTGATGTGTCGTCCACTACAGCCGGCGCGCGCTGCCAGCATGAGAAGATGTACCTGCCGGGCAAGATCTGGCACCTGGAGCAGACCCTCCGCCCTGGGACTGACCACGCCACCCTGGAGGTCACTGTCAAGGGCGCGTCCGACTTCCAAGAGATCACTGTCGGGCCCAAGATGTTGATCGATCACTTCCCTAACAATGTGTGCGATATGTTGACTCTGTTGAGGGAACAGCGTTGATAACAAAGACTGAGTGCAAATGCGGAGAGACGGTGCTTCCAATATCCAGCCATGCCAAAATTGTCAGACGTGTAGCTGAAGTTTTATTAATTCTATATCTGTTACAAAAGTCCTTTGGGTATTCAATCAGTTGTTTTATCTTAAATTATCATTTATTTAATGTTAAAAGTGTTTTGGGGATTTAAAGTTTAATGAAGAATTCACCAGCAGCTAGTCCTCAAAAATTGCTATTTGTGTCATAATAGATTAAAAATATACAATCATCACTGATAATCAGTCCAATACCAAAAATTATCACTAAACTGTTAATTCTTCCACTTTCAGGAACCATGGACATTTCCGACTATTCCTCCTCCCAAGCTTCGGATGAGGATTCCGAGGCCTCATCCACACCCGGTACTGTCGACACCGCCCCCGCGCCGAAGAAGCGCGCCCGCTGGGAGAACAGAGCCTTACCACAGGCAGCCGCAGCAGCAGCACCAATGATGCGTCCATTTGTCATCAAGACCGAGGACGCTGAGCCGTCATCCTCCACGTACAGGCAGATCTCGAGCGACATTGGACTGGGGGACAGCGGATCCAGTGCCGTTGTCGGGCCGGTGCCAGGGCCGAGTGGCGTGCAGAGGGAGAAGGAGCTGACGCTGTCGCTGAGGAAGTACAAGAACCGGGCTCACGTGGCCGAGGAGAAGTTGCAGCGGCTGTTGCGCGATCTGCATGAGATGGTCGAGTGTCCGGTGTGCTTTAATGTGCCCAGGGTGCCGCCGGTTGCGTGCTGTAGGAATGGACATTTGGTGAGTGCTGAACTGAGGTGCTCAGTCTGTAACTAGCATTACTTTTAAAATAGCTAAATTACAAATTACTTTGTCCAAAAAAATGTAAATCATTTCTTTGCTTCCTTACAATTGAAATTGAAGAATATTGACTTAAAATTACATTTTTATTACAGTAATAATTGTAATATCTTGGGTTGTCATTACCAAATTACAATAGCTGGGTGTTGAATTTAAATTACTTTTTTCTAGAATTACAGTAATTTACGTTACAGGAATGAATTGCTTGGTCTGTAGTTCAATTTGTAAACCTTCAAATTTTCCAGATCTGCGACCGCTGCAGACCCAAAATGCAGCTTTGTCCCTCCTGCCGCGTCCCGCTCAACAACCACACGGTGAGTTTGGTGGCCGCCAGCATCCTGGAGAAGATTGACCACCCGTGCGACTTCAGAGACGAGGGATGCACCATCAAAATGAATGCTAAGGTGAGCACGGTGAAAAAGTTTACCAAAATAACCATGCAATAAGTACTCATAAATGCGTATACAATTATTGAATAGCTAATTAGTGGATTATTAATACATAAAAAAGTGCATTATATGTCTTAATTCTAAGGGTCAATTGTGTTAAATAGGCACTTAAAAATCTATGTTTTAATTTTTGGATAATGTACGGCCCTCCCTAATGTCGCTATTTCAGGATTTGGATGCCCATGAAAAGAGCTGCCTGTACCGCCTTGTCCGCTGCCCGCACTGGG
>LR141268.1:0-13082 GCA_900659605.1 Tisbe holothuriae | reverse complement strand
GCAACTCTTTAATCAAATTACCACGGCGACGGATTTTTGCGGCGACACTTTTATGCCAGAAAGTGGAGGACGAGTTTTTCCACTTTCATGCTGAATTGGTGCAGAGTTATAGTACGCTAGACATTGTTTTATAAAAGACGAGATGTACAGATAAAACTTTGTCATGTTTACTGGCAGGTGTTATAAGGCCTACTACGATAATCCCTCTGTTATATGAAGTGGTTTTAAGTGGTATTACCTCGATTATTATTACTGCTAACCCAGAGTCTTTCCGACTGCACGAGAGATGGCATGAATTGCTTCTTCTCCTTCCATGTCTGTAAACACGCAATTTCGTTTCTTCTCGTTTTTAGAGCTGTAAAAGTGCAACAGCCTTGAAAAAAAGAATGAAATGAAGACCATTTCTCAATTAGAAAGAGTGGATACAACTAAGACTCTGTAGTAAAAGATGTGCGGATGCCTACACCAGGATATGTGTAAGGTAACCCTGTGATTCACTTAGGCAGAGACAGCTGAATTGAGCAAATTATCAAGAGGAAAGACTGAAAGTTCTGATCTGGCCAAGAGGTTGCTTGAATATGATCCAGTTCTGTAAGCTTTTATTACAGAGGGTTTTATATACAACTATGGCAGAACTAGAACTTTTTAATTCATTGGCTGTGAAAGCCTTCTTTAAAATGACCTTTACAGACGCCTGGAACTGTCTAATTTTGGACAGGAAGGGAAAAAATCTTGACAAGTTCAATTATCAGGTTGGCCTGGTTTAGTTTTCTTTTAAAATTACACACTTTAAAGTATGTTTTTTTGCGAGTCATTGATGTTTTTTATTTAGAGATTGTGGAGAAAATAGGTCATCATACTATAAAAGTACATTTTACGGAAATTTGGAGACGTTGCAATGAACTTTATATTTTTTATTATGTGCAATCTTAATTATTAGCCTGTGTTTTAGTCCAAAATAAAGGTTTATAATGTGTACATTGTATACTATAGAACCATGCCTTTCTTTTGATAGCGTCCCTTACAAACTGAATAAGATTCCGTATAGGACACAAAGTCTTGGAAAAAACCGATACGCGGGGAACAAACCCTTTTTCTGGTCCTTGGATATTCTATTTTACTCAGAACCACAAAGTTGCTTTATAATTACTAATAAACATGCCTGATTGACATATAAAACAATGTGTCTACATTTGTTTACCCGATCAACAAACAAATGCATTTTGAAAGGTCATCTATTTGGCCATGATCAAATGTTGACGTTTTGAACCCCAGCCGATATATTGTGTGTGCTTTATATGAGCAAATAAAGCGCGTTTTATGGCGGTTGTCGCGTGTCTTTCGAGCAGGATCTGACCCAACAACAAAATGACGATATAGAGACATTTACAGTGCAGTAAATTTGAATAGTTAGTCTTATCAGGAAAAATGTAATTTTAGGGGTATTTGGGTGTATATTAATTATTGTACATAATTCCTTGACTTTTCTTAACAAATAATTGTAATTTTGTTAAACTAAATGTATTTCCCCATGCTTACAGTGCAGTAAATACTTGTTTTATTTACACATGCTGTACTTTCTTTACAGCTGCCTCATCGGGCAACCCTTGCCTGACAATAACATGTATTGATCCTGAAACCTATCATGGCTTTATTCAAACTCTTTGACCTTCCGTTTCCCCTCCAGACAATGTAATACAGCATGTAATCCCTTTTATGTGCATTGTGTTCGGGTTAACATGCCTTTAGTTGGTAATCCCGAAGGAAAATGGTGGAAGGAGCAACGTACATTGGAAGGAAGAAGAAGTTCGACTCAAGGTCAACTGATTAGAGATTGTTAGCAGGGTTGCCAGGTGCTCAGAGTCGCTTGGTACCAAATTTTGTTCAATTTGGTCCCAGTTGGGATCCAAAATTTAAAATGTTAACACTAGGGGAACTAGCCACACATGGTCCCAAGATTCCAAAAAATAGTCAAATCCCCGATTTGGCTAATCTGGGACCCTTTTGGACCCAAACTGGCAACCAAGGGACTAAAAGTCAATCACATTGATTAGTAATAGAGTTACTTAATATGCGACAGATGATTAACCACCATGATACGGGCAACCATTTTTAAACGTATTCGCAAAACGGTTTAAAATGGGGCCTTGTCACCTAGTATTTCTACGGCTTTCGAACTAGCAGAACACTACCCGATCGGGTTCAGCTCCAACTTATTTCAGTACTCCCATAGTTGGATGGTCTCACAAAGCGAGGGAACCGTATTCTTGTAAAAAGTCAAGGGTATAGAGAAAGTCTTAAAATGCCCCAAGATATATTTTCTTCAACTTTGAAAGTTTCCGGATATGCCTTTGTGCCTTCAATGCATTTCAACTGACTTTTAAATCGATTCAAAGGATCATATTGACAATAATAATATTCATGTCTCGAGTATTTGTGGTCAGTTGCAACTTATTTTTCACTATTGATCTAAAAAGTGCAGGTAAATTATCGGTAATTATTTTTTCCTCTGGGTTGTTTATGTCCGTAAAAATGTCAATAATATCATTATACAAATCAAAGTATCGGAAAAATTAGGATCGAAGAAACTAGAAAAGGTCAAGCCGATTTCTATACAATATCCGTAAACTGTGCACATTTTTGAATCTTATAACAAGTAAATGATAGAATAAAAATCTTATTCCGCCTTTTCTTCATTTAAATCCTGGGAAGATATGCATTTTAAAATGCGAATTGCGCGCACAACCGGATCATGCATAAATTTGGCATTCAACTTACGTTTATTGTCGTTTTTGTTGCAGAATTCACTTCTGGATGATAATGTTATTTTCCCACACAGTTGAATCTGACACACACCACACTTTGAAAAAAGCAATATTCCAGAAATCAAATGGCAAAACAGTGGAATATCGAAGTTTTCCTTCTTCTGATCGAGTTTCGTTTTCCTTCAGAATGTGTCAGCTGGTGCCACTCAGAGAGAGAATATTTCTTTTTTGGCAGGCTGAGAGATCTTTCACGGAGATACAAAAATCACTGTATTCTCTTATGAAGACGTTGCAATAAATGCTTTAATTGTGGTTTATTCGTAGCACACTTTCAAGACGTTTTTTCCTCTTCTTTACACCGGCAAATACTCCTGGCAATCACTAATTAACGTACCATCTATTGATTTCACGCTTCTGTAACTTATCTATTGTAAGGTTAACACTCTTTTAATATAGTAATACGTATCTATACTCTCTTTGCAATATTAATATTCACGTAATATTCTGAAAAGCCCGCAATAATCAGAAGACAGTCGAACGAACGTAGCTCCTCACTCTCCAAAGGTTCCAACTCTTCTGAGTGCTTTCTCCTTCTCTCTCTCTCTCTCTCTCTCTTCGGACGGGGGAGAGTCGCCGTCGTCTCCCCGTCAGTGGATCCTTTTTATGCTCCAAAGTCGGGAAAGGAAGAGAAAGACGACGCGTATAAAAGTGCAGCTAATGTGCCAAGAACATTTCCAAGAGGTTTCGTGACTCGGTTGCTTTACTTTCAATGATTGCGTTATTTCGTCGAAAAGACGAGTCCAAAATCATCTATCTATCTCTGCATTCTTATATCACTAAAATTATATAGTAACGGCTGAGTTTATGTCACAAATTACGTGACTAGCTGCTTTGAAACATTCTTGTTAAGAAAGAACAAAGCCTCAGACACACAAGGGAAACACAAATAGAAATATATTCCAAAAAAGAAAAGTCAAACTTCAAAGACAGGAGAGAAACAAAGATGCTGCTGAGGCTACAAATGCTGGCGCCCACATTTGGTGTCCAGGCTATAAAATGAATGAATTTAATGGAACGGTTACGTATACCGGTAAGCTTCTTCATTAGATGACGGTGCTACAAATTCAAGTAAAATCATAACGAAACTGTTTGAACAACTAGTAATGATCAATAAGTATGTATGAACAATTACATGCATATGCAATAGTAATTGGTTACCGGAACAACTGTTTCACTCATTAATCTTTTCTTTTCACCTTTCCATAGAGAGCAAAATGCATTATATGATAGGATGAAATATTTATATCCATATCCTCGTACAAGTCTGCTCGTTACTCGGAAAATACCCGTTTCGTGGAGTTCACCCAGATACCCGAAATCGACTCGTCGGATTTCTGGACCCGGTCCGAGTCGAGTTTCTTTGAACAACCTTGGAAGAGGGAACAACCTTGCTTCATCCAGAGATTGAGTCAAACTTGTGATGAAATGATCTAAGGCAATGTAGTCTTAAAGTTTGGACATTTGAAAGGTTGAAAAATCATACATGAACACAGAGGGGGGGGATCCCCCTCTGGCAAGAAAATTGACAGATCCTGGGATTTTCGACTATTTTCTAACCATTCTGCCATGAACATACGCTCCAATGGCAGTTTATTTTATTATCATCATGAACAAACTCCGACTAAAACGTGAAACATGTTTGCGGAAATAAAGAGGTCATGATTAATTGCTTTCATGTCCAGAAAATAACATTGCGTTTTTGGCAACGACGTGCAGCCGATGCAACGACGTGATAAATATTTAATTTGCAACGTTTGCTAAGAAAATAAAAAAAATATAAACGGAGGTAAATGGGAAAAATGAACCGGTTGTATTGGATTATTGGACCGATTTGAAAGTGTAAAATGTTTTGATTTGAGAAGAAAAAGAAGGATGTGACAAATGCATCCTTCATCCGATTATACGACAAAACCAATCGATTAGCTCAGTATATTTATTCGTCTAGTGATGCTAAAGCGCTACTAGTTATGAATGTATTATGCAATTTTCTGCTGGTTTTGATTGCAAATGTTGAACCTCTATTTTCTACTGGTTTACTGAATGTTTTATATATGAACACTGCCCAGTAATATTATTGAATTAACTTATGACTTTTTCTTTGCCACCATAGAAGGATAGTCAACATTTTTCTCCCACAGCCACTTCTCCTTCTCCTCTTATTCAGACTGTCACTGGAAATCAGTTCACGGTGTTACAACTTTTGGCACTGGAAGAGGGAAGTGCTTTGTAGGCGACATGGGGTTGAAATGTGCTAGTTTAGGTTAGGGGGTTTAGCTCGGCTTCGGCTCGGGTTTTAGCGTTTTACTATACAAGCTTTAGTTTACCAAATCACACAAGTGTGACACATCAATACCGGATTCTTAAGTCATGAAGCAGTTCAATTTTGAACTATAGAGAATAGAATACTAAAACAATACAGACGTGTATTAAGTCATTCGAGCGGCAGGAACGTGACACAAAGAATTAATACTGCATGTAAAAATCAACTTTAGATTGTTTTAATCAAACTATGATTTATTATAGTGAATATACAATTACTGAACCTTAAACTAGTACATATTAATTAGTACAGATAACATTTAGTTTCACTTGAAAACACTCAAGTGTATAAAACCCACTTTAATCGCTTGAGTGGGCTCTGAAACAGAGGGAAACAAAACCAAGCTAGGGAGAAGCAAAAACATTTTCATGCTTCAAATGCAGAGTGATTTACTTGCCTTTCAAAGAGACTTATTTTTTTTCTCTCTAAAAAGCATTGAAACATGGTCATGGTTTTATACCACATATATGATTTAATGCGTTGATATTTCAAAGGAAGTCCTTTTAAAAGAGGAATAAGGAGATGAACACAATCATTTTATTAAAATCATTGCTTCTAAGTAGTTAAACACGTCATACATGCATTTGAAAAACTTTAATTTAGGGAATGAATGCAGTCTGTCTGACTAGTCTTTCAATGTATGCAGCTTATAATTTTTGTGTTTGTGTGATTAAGCTACTATTTACATCAATATATATTTCTATCTACATATACTAAGGACGTACAAAAACCGAAAACCGAAAACCCAAAACCGAAAACCGAAAGTCGGTTTATTAAAAAATCGACTTCGGTTTTCGGTTTTGGGTTTTGGGTTTTTGCACGTCCTTAGTATATAGACGGTTTTCGACTTAAGTCGGTTTTCTGGAAAGTGGAGTTTTAAGAGGAAAATGGGGCCTATTAATTAATATGTTTAGCAGAGCATTTGAATAAAAATTGATTTTATTTGTGCCACATACTTCTGCTATGGTTAGTAATAAAGAAGTTAAAATTTTCATATTGAAGATGGTACAGCAACTGTATATACTGCTATGAACGTAAATAAGGTAGCTTTACTGAGTAAAGCAAAAACCGAAAACCGGAAACCGGAAACCGAAAACCGAAACCGACTTTTTCAGAAACCGAAAACCGAAACCGACGTCGGTTTGTATTTTAAAAACCGCACATGCTTAGTGACCAATATAGTGACTCATTTGTCCCAGAGTTGTCATGCCAAAGTACTTCTCTAGAACATTCTCCTTTTCCTACTATCATGCACACACTCGTGGAGTTAATGAATCAGAGACCAAGGACATGCAATGGAAAGTTCCAATGTAATAAGAATATGTTGGAATGGTCTTTCTATTCATATGTTCATGCAATTTTTGCCAGATGGTTCTCATACTGAGATTGAGATTGCATATTATCAGGGTTGCCAGATTGTTTATAGAAATTACTTTGAGCTTTACTTTATAAAAAGCTCTGCAGGGTTCCGTCTGTTCTTTTGAGATTAGAAGAGTATGCAAAAAGAAAAATATTCCATCTCAAGCAGAGATTATTATTAGCCTCGTGTATATCTGGTAAAGGTAGCCTTCTCTAACAATAAAATAACTGAAGTGGATTTGGAAGCTCCTTCCATTATAAGCGTACTATAACTGAATGAGCTGTAGTAAGTAGTGTTTCGGGAGTCCACTTCCTGGATTGTTGCCCAAGGCCTGTCCTGAGGCTGCATCACCGAGTGTGCCACTCGCTCGCTACCGTTTCGACTCTATACTTGGCTTATTAATTAAGCCGGAGAATGGGAGGAGAGAGAGAAACAAGTGGTACACAATGAAATACGGAGAGCTGTCGGATTAAAGGCTTTTTGTGCCATCATGCGGCCTGAAACCACCCTTTTGGATATATTTTATGCAATGAATCTTTGTTGTTCCATCTTCCTTTCTCGTTGGATTCAAACTATTAACCCCATATTCCAATAGACTACCTTCCACAACCCTGACTCTATCCTGAATTACCCTCAAGTGTTCCCTCCATCCCAACATATGCATACGTACAGATGCGTGTACTAATACCGTGGAATTAGGGTTTCCATTGCACACATTTATTACCGGATTAATCTGCAAGTTCCAAGTAATATAACGGCATGAACGAATATCAACCCTATTAATCTACTGCCAACACATATTGTATTTATATTGCCTGGAGGTTATCAAGAAAACCCTTTAGATGGAATATTCACGGAAATTTCTAATGCAGTGCAGAGGGGAATTCGTAGGATTTGCATGCCGAAGGCTGCACGAATAGAGATTTTTCGTGGAACTGAAAGGTCTTCTTTGGAAGGGTTTTCCAGCCTTTGATATGTTAACATAATAAGGTGCAAAGGGGGCAATTAACAGGGTGATTAGTCTGACCTGAAAAGAGTGTTTTATATATTAACACCGTATCACGCCATCGTGTAATCTTCGTGCAGACTATAATGGGTATGCCGCAAATAATGCTTTATAGTGTTTAGAATGAAAGAGAAGAAGAGGGAAGAGCACGTTATGTACACACATGCATACGATTATTCCCAGGCATCGACACAGAAGCGGTTTAGGGGTGCTAAATATATAACATATCGAGACTAGTAACCATGAAAAACTCAATACTCTGAAGTAATTATTTTTCCTAGCACGTTAAGGCTATTATGGAGCAAAGTACAAAGCATCGAAGTAACTTTATATTTATTATTTTCAAGCTATATTGCATCGGCATCCCTGTTTAAGAACATGTCTGGCATACAAAGCGGGGATAACTGCGGATAGAAACTAACAATATGAACGATCATTTCCTCCATTGTTTCTGCTACAAATAATAATAATACGGCAAGCGAAAGTTTGGGATAGACTGTGCACAAAAGATCATATTTAAATATTTTGTGTACATTGTATGCAGCCAGTCATGGTGCATGCTGAATATCAATGAGAACAGAGTACTTGACTGAACAAAAATGTTCATGGAAAAAAACAACTGAGCAAAAAACTAATCTTAGTTATATCATAAAACTGTGTCCTACTGATTGCTTCCATGAAGGAACAAAGGATCGATAGATAATGATGATGATCGCCAGAACAATAAAAACAATTACACATTTTTCCTGATAGCTTTTCTCTTAGGTCTGGATATTGTCACGGAACAGTGGAATCATATATATGAAAGCAGCCACGTACAAATATGGCATGTACTACGACAAACATGATTACACATCCAATTAGTCCAGTGTGCATATAATATAATGGAATAAAACCACTGTACCATCCAATCTTTTTCTTCATAATTGAATCTTGTCCTCTTTTTCTGCACTTGGCAACAACGCAAAATCTCATCAAGACCCAACCGCGCGCCTTCCTCATCCTTGCACAAAAATGACAATCATAGACCGCGAATTTGCATACACTTAAAAGTGCAGCATGAACGAGAAGAACTTTTTATTATCACTTCCAGAAATGGAAGAATATCTTCCATTGTAAAAAGAACACTTTTCCCCGCTGGCTGTAATATATTTTGTCGGATCCTCCAGAGTAGATTAAAAACAGGGACACAGCAGTCTGTGAGACTAATGTCCACTGACATCTCAGTGGGAGAAGAATTAATTTATAGGTCGGTGTCTTGCAATTGCAAGGACAACGGCTGAAATAGTACATGGAGGTGCAGGACCATAGATGTACCATTGATATTAATATCCTTAATATATTTGAATAGCTTTAAAGGTCTAATATCGTGTATGCACTGCGGTGTTGAAGCACTGAAACAATGAAGTCATTATTAAGGAATGTTTTTAATTCAGAGCGGACGAAATGGAGAGAAAAGGCAATTTTCACTCTCGTTCCCCGGAGTGTAATAATCGTGTCTGCTGCAGAAAAAGAGAGAACTTTTGGGTCAGGCTGTTATAAGCCACGTTTGAGCACAAAAAGAGTACACAATAATATTGAGGAAAACCCATATCTTCTATTCATAATTATTCAGTAGCACAGTAACATAATGAGACATATGCAATTAGATTCAGTGCTGCTTTCCTGATTAGTACGATTATCAGGAAATTCGGATGTGTGAACGAACGGCTGAGTGCTGAGTCTATTGACTGCAGCAGCAGCAGCAACTCAAGGCCTTCACAGTGGGATCAAAATATATCACTAACAACAATCCATTGTGCCTTTAGTAAAAGCGTAATCATATTTCAATACTATTACGAATCCAGTGTGCCATTGTCGAACGACCGCCATCCGCTCTCCATCGTCGGGAAAAGCCTTTCGCTTCTTCTTCTTCCGGTTCGGGTAACATCATTAGGCCTGATTGGAGCTGATGAAGATGACCAAGACGAGGAGGATGATTGATGGCGTTAAAGAAAGTACTCTCCAGATGGTGGACTAGGGATACGATAGATACAATGTTCAAAATTGCCAAATGACATAACCGTGTGCCCAACTCCCAACTATGCTACAGTGAACAGTCTCGGTCGAAAATGACTTTGTACATGTCAGACTATCTCTCTAAAACAAGTAGATCATCTTACGATGGTACGGTTTTCAGTTTCGTCTAGAGAGTGATTGTGTTTGTCTTACCGTCTGACAAATGGAAGTTGTAAAGTGGCTTTTACTCGGAGATGGTTTTAACCTGATCAAACTGGGTGCTACACAGTTTACTAGAATATTGTATTTCGAAAACGATTATTAATATAGAGACTCGAGGAGTACTGTTTGATAGGAACTCTCTAATATTGTTTACAAACGTATACCAACTAACCACGGTAAAAAAACTAGCTTCTAGCTTCTAGTCTAGTTCATATTTAGGCCTCCTCTAAGCACTTATTTGTGTGTCAAACTTTAACCTCATTAAGTGCTTTCCAAAACAACTTTCGAGAGGAAACACATTGCGGTATCGTTTGCTACTTGTACTACTTCTCTCTCAACCAATATAACGCTCCAGCGTCTATTCTTATTAATATTATGAGAACAATGGTTCAAGGACATCAACGATCCATTGTGTATTTTCTCTTCTCTGGGAGGATCAATCAATATCTACATGAGACTGGGATCAGAAAGAAGAATATTGCTTGAGATGGAAGGACATGTATTCGAGGCAAAACAATATATTATAACTCTCTTTTTAGTGCCATATTATCCATATATTTGGATCAAGGCCTTCTTTTCTTCTAAGCACGGCCTTCAAGACCCTTTCTCTCTTTCTCTCCGTTCTTTCTTCCGTGTCATGTCAAGGGCTCATCGTCATATTTCCCCCTTTTGGAAATGACAGAAATCCTTCTTCAATCCTTTTTTCACGGTTTCCATGTTTTGCGTCAGTCAACGGAGACAAAGTTGCTGGCAGAAAAATCTGGGGGTTAGTGAAGGTGGTTGAATGGATAAAAAGGAACTTGAAGCTCGGGAACTGTTGTATAACATTGTATAAAAAATAAAGTGTCCTGTCATCCGTTGGCTTACAACGTGTATAGCGTGACGAACCCCAGTCTCCTCTGTGGCAGAATAAAAATAAGGCTCTGAGAATGTGTATTCTTCTTCTCTTTTGGCAGCGGCAGCAGCAAGCGGATGTGTCTGGCTGCAACGAGTCTGGGATGACAAAATGTAAAGGAACATTATCAGGATAGGACAAGAGAACGCTCACAAGGTCTGTCATGCAAACTTCTATTGATGTTGGATGGAAGTACACTAAATTTGGTTATCCAGATCAAAGCTAAAACTCTATGGTCTGTTTTCAGTGACTGATAGTATGTTGATATACTTACAGAGGGTACATTTGACTTTTTAAATGTATATCTTGTTTATTTTATTTATAATGAGGAGAGATAAAACATGCCAATTTGCAAATTGCATAAGAAAAACCTTGTTAGACGTTCAAATTTATGCTTCTGCATTTTGCATACACTCTTCTTGCCCCGACCTGCTTATGTATTCCAGGAGGAATATTCCAAGACCCGTCTAGCGGTCAAAGAACACATCCTGGGGCTCCTCTGTCTGAATAAAATCATCACACAATACGGTCAAAATGCAAAAGAGAGAAACGCTTTTTCCTGGAAAAACTGTCTGTAAAGAGAATCTAAGATCTGAAGTCATGGTATTTGCATGCACATCAGAAGAGAGAGAAAGAGAGAGAGAGAGAGATAGGAGAGAAAGCTGTGTAAATATTTATACTGTCCGTTCTTGAGAGAGATGAGAGAGCCGAAATGAGATGTATAGACTCTCATTTCTGAGGCATCAACTTCTTCTTCTCCTTTTCTGTGCACGCTCATTACGCATTCTCTTGCTCAATAAAGTCTGGTATTGTGGAGAAGGGGTAGGGATGGTAGCTCTCATGGCTAAAGCTCCTACTCTCTATAGTAAATTATTACAAAAATAGCTGTTATTAGAGCTGGTAGAGTGCTAGGTCAGTTCAGGAAATATAAAAAAACAGCAGCTGCACTTGTGCCTCCTCCTCTCAGGCTGTATCTAGATTCCCTACTCTAAAGAGTGAGGAGCCTGGGACTCTGTTTGCGCTCACACAGAGACTTCTTCCACTTTTATTGCCTCGTCAAAGTGAGGACACATTCACAAAAAGAGTCCTCACACACATGCAAAAGAGGCTTCCAGAAGGCTTCTTCTTCTTCTTCTTCCAGCCATGTTATATTGTTACCATTATAGCCCCTGTGTTTTTTCTACAGTATAAAAATAGCCTTTTCTTGTGGCTATAAAAAGGTTGCGTGCTATATTTGATATGAATTGTACATAACACAGCCTCATTAATAGCTGAGTAACGTGGATATAATTCCTTGGCAATGACTGTCACTCGTTATAATGACACGTTTAGGATTTAGGTCTTAAGACTCTTTTCTTCTTCTTCTTATCCCTCCTACGCAAACACACCTGAGCTGTCTTTTTAGCTTAGTTGAGCTGCGGATGACGGTACCAGGGATGCCATTTTATATTCTATAAAAATATTTTACTCAAAATGGCATCCCTGAATTCGACCTCGGTGTCTTCTTTTTATCTCATTTCATGACTGTGGTGCCACTTTTGGATTTAGGAGCTGAGTGCAAAGGAAAGAGGAGAAAAGAAAGCTGAAACAGAAAGAGTTAAGCAGGAAAAGGGCCTTCTTTTCTAGTTTTTTTCTCGCTCGCGGAGCTATTTATGGAACATACTACATAGTGACATTAAATTTCCTATGTTACAAACAAAGTAGCCTATTTGTTCCATCCTCATTGAGTATAAGCTATGTATTGGTTAAAACATTTTTAATGTGGTATGAACTGCTAAAATCTTTATAAAATATACTTATATTCAAGTGAACTCTTTTAAAAATATTAGAAAATGACACATTTCAGCCGTTCTAATCCTCATCCACTTTTCTACGACTTATTTTGTCACTGAAACTCTGAAGGGAATTATGATAGTCTCCCTTTCTTTCTCGGCTAAATACTGCACCAGTGGCGTTCTTTTTTCTTCTTCTTACAAGTTCTATCCCAACGTGAAAAATATGACAAGGACGCTTTTAAAAAGTTACTCTTGTGTTTTTGTACAGCGCTTGTTTATCGTGTGACGTTTCTTGAGAGACAAAGGATTAAAACTTGCGCAAAAAGATCATTTTTGTCATGAGAAGACTGCAATCGATCTATCAATAACTCTCTTTTTCTCTCTCACATTCTATATTTAGAACAATTATTGCATGTGTAAAGAGCCAAATAGTACACCTGCCTTCATTGTTATTGCACCAATATAGGGTTTAAGTTGTATTTATATCCCAAAACACCACATCATTAGCCGTTTCTGCATTTGACAACAGTAAAATATCCGAATGCTCTTGAGAAAACAGCATTGAACAGAACACTAGGGAGTCTTGGAGCATACAAATGCAAGGAGGGCCTTATTCCTATTTTAGGAATGCAAGCTTTAGGGACCCCCAAGTCGAACGTATATTCACTACAAGCAGAGCAG
>LR141267.1:0-13117 GCA_900659605.1 Tisbe holothuriae | reverse complement strand
ACTTAATACCCGCCGAGACTGGTTGTCGCTATTCTTGGATTCCGAGAATAATGCGATTGTCGGATTCCGAGAATAGATCGAGTTTAAGGGTGAACTTGCAGGAATAAGGCTTTTCAGGCAGAGGTAGAGGTCGGGCAAAGTCGAGTCGGTCATGAACTGTATACTGGTGTTCATGACCGACTCGACCCAGATTCTGAATCCGACGCACCTCTACATGTGTACTAGGGCCTTATTCTCGCACGCTCAGTACCTTAAAGTCGCGCTATTCTTGGAATTGCGACAATCGCATTAAAGTCGGAAACCGAGAATAATGCTATTCTAGGGACTCTCTGCAACCAGTCTCGGCGGGTTGTTACCATTAGCATACAGGATAAGACTTAAGACTTATACAGTGCAGTGCCCTATTGGCCCTTTTTAAGTTCACTATATCTGGTCTTTGCAGACGTGTAATATCCAACCATGAAAACAACACCTTAGTCATTATATAACCTCATTAATTTCTACTTTTAACTGACTCACCTCAGACGAACGAAAGTTACGATGGGATGCAAAAAAGCGCGTTGTCGCTGAGAGCAAGTTCCGGACACGAATGAAGGCGGAGACGCTGGAAATATGGGAACGGAAGGAAAAGAAGAAAAACTACAGGGAAAGGTTAAACTTGACATCCTTGAAATATAAAGGCTATATAATTTTAAGTTGCTTATCTTTGAATATTTAATTATAAAATGTACATTTAAAATCATTAAAGTTGATTAGAGCCGGAATTGTGAATTGAGTATTAATATTTAAAATGTATAACTGTCGCATTGCAATTTTTAATTATATTTCTGACCATATCCAATCAATCTAAAATTGGGGTCTATACACAATTGATGCCCGTGATAATAAGTTGAAGTCACGTTGTTTTACATGTCCAGTAGAAACGTTCGAGTGAAAAAAGGTGCTTTCCACGAATTGTACGCCTGATATTTTTTAAGACTTGTGTTGTGCAATACTCGAGGAAAATGATAACCTTGTGTAGTCTAACTTTTCTTTAACCTTAAAAAGTAAATACAAGTAAAATGAAGTAACCGTACTGTGTCTATAAGTGTTCTGTATTACGTACGTATGTATTTGGGACTACTATTTGCATTTCTCATTTTTTACAACTATAATAACAGTATTTTGACATGAATACCTGGATAATAATAATAATTTAGACGATCATAATTACCCTAAATAGTAAATACTGTAAACGGTAGTTGATAATATAAATAATTTATGGAAACAATCCTAATATCAAAATGATCATAGTCATACCAATTAAGATCGTAATTAGCTATGATAACAATATTTCCTAGACCTGTAAACCAGTTAGTTATAACAACCATTTATTTCTCAGCACATATTGATTAAAGCTATAAAGTGCCTTGACATATTGATTTCTAACGATTGAAAGTGCCATGAAAGGAATTGTTTTTTTAGTTGACCAAGGTTAACAGTCTAAACTAAACTAAAATAATATAGTTTAGTAACATGGTTGCTGGTGAGAATTACAGTGATATTGGGAGTGTGGTTAGGACTATACATATCTCAATTGATAGATCATATTAATGTCAAATAGAGTGTTAAAACACCACATAGGCTTTTTATTCCAATTGCCTTTGCAAAGCATAAGACTTTCTTGCTAGTGCTACCCTACCCAGTAAACTTATAACTTTGAGTGTGCTTTTGCAGACATAAGTGCTATTTATAACCATGACAGAGCCAGATGACTCCAAATACGACCTCTTAAAGACGAATGTACTTCTCTACTGTGAGAATACAACTGTGCACGGATTCGCGTACATTGTTAGTGGGCTGACAAATTGGCTGGAGAAGGTGGCTTGGTTCCTGGTAAGATTAAATATGATCATAAAGTGAACCTTCAGATGTTCAAGATAGCATGTGCTAATATTTCTTCATGTTCGCGCTGGGGCTTTAATTCAGGAAGAAGTATAGATTAAAAACAATCGTTAGCGGGCTTTAGCTAAGGAATGTATAAAGAAAGTACACTTCTCTATGTTTAAATTTCCTTATATTTAGTCAGTTAGGGGGTTCAAACCTGTGACCTTCTGGGCAGCAGCATCGGACGACTTACTTAACCACGTTCTCTAGATTTTTACATGACTAACATGAGTTGATCAAAATGTCACAGGCAATTCCGTTTCTTTTTCAGATCATCTTCTTTGGCATTTCCTTCGCCGCCTATTGGGTCCACGTGGCCTTCAGACAATGGGAATTGCATCCAATCACAACGTCAGCTTCCTCATACAATCACCCAATTGACCTAGTGCAGGTGAGACAAATATATTAATTGTAGTTACATTGTTACTTTAAGTTTTTGTCGGAACCAATCGTAGTTCTTATCGTAATTTTTGTAACAGTGCTGCTGCTGAAAATTCAAGAGTTTATTTCCTTAATTTAAGATATTTTACCAAATAAATATAAATATACTGTATATATATAGTAAGTGCTGGCAGTTTTATTACACTTCTCTTCTTGGTAAAATGCATGTAGATAATAATATGCATACAAGGAATAGTTGGCTAATTATGCAATGCCCTTTTGTAAAAGATGGTGAATTAAGGGAGTAACTCATGCAATTATGTGGTATGTCCCTTGACTTATTTACGTGTAATTGGACTTTCTTTAGATCCCGACCATCACCATCTGCCACAACCGCCTCCCCGAGAAGACCTCCTTTGTCCGCACCCTGCTCAACCAGTTCCAGTACGGATGCTTCCTCGACCTGGAAGACAACAGCGACCTCTACAAAGGGGACGGATGGACGCTGGATCAGGATCGATTTAAGAACGTAGATGATTTCGAGTATGAGGACTGGAGTCATGCGGTGCGTTTTTCATTAGAAACATATAATAATTGAAAGTGGCAAATTTCATTTGCTCCTCAGGATTTGGTTTTGTACAAGGACGACAGCGGTGACCAATCCATTGACTTCACTGGCGTGGACTCCAAATGGCAGGCAAGACATTTCCTAGAGGAAATCGAGGTCTATGAACATCTGTCCACAGATGAACTGAGGTAATGAATCATGAGTTATAACTTATAATTTAATATCCAGTTTAACAGCAACAGGAAAAAGCTAGCCGGATCCGAGTAAAGATAGGATCTAGTAGTACATTGTTACCAAAAAGGTTACTATAAGTTCAAGGGACCAATATTCCTTGTGCCCACACGTCATATTCGGTCTCTGTCTCTTACATTAAACTATAGCTATATATATAGCATAAGAAAGCATAAAGCATAAGAACAACAAAATGCAAACACCACAAACTATTGCTTTTCTAGACTTGAGACCCGTGATGCCGTTTGCACTCCCAGTCAGCTTAAGCTCCGCAAAATATTTGCAGAGCATATCGCAGAGCGGGGACAGAAGGCGATCGATTTTAATATGTGGGATCCGACATGGGAGCCAAAGTAAGTGTTGACAAACTTCTTTTTAATGTGAGTTACAGCTTCTGAATGTTCACTGAGCAAAAGTGCTGATATTTTAATACATACTCGTAATGCAGGCAAGCCTTTTCAAATGTATATTTTACCAACTAGTAACCATATTTAGTACTACCTGGTTCAAATATGTCAAGTCCATTAAAATGTATATTTTTTGCAACTCTGTTGCGTCTTTTTGAGGCGTACTGCATGCAGAACCCCAGGGGCCTCAACAACGTATTTGGCCGCACTACTGTCACTACTGTTTCTACAGCCAGCTGCATACTTAGGTTTCCTAAAATATTACTATTTTGTTCACACCCAGTATTGACTTAAATGGTACTTATGACACTATACATAAAATAGGTACGACGATATCTACGGACCCCTCGGCAAATTGATGCTTTTGGGGCACGACAAACCCGGGACCGTTTCCGTGCCGGCGGCGGCATCGGTGGAGGATTTCATCAAGCAGCTCATCTATGACAGGGGAGCGGGAATTCAAAGGAGACTCAAGTAAAAAAACAGCATTTATATACAACATTATTACACATTGTTCTTGGCTCCAAATGGCCTTCAAGAAAGTTTCAAAGGGGCTTCTTCGTCTCATTCATTCTTTAGCCTCAATATTATATCCAAACTAAGTTGGGAGGTTACATAAGCAATAATTGATATAATTTCCAGACGGCACGTCATCACAGACTCTCAACTCATGCAACATTACGGCTGCAACGATCCGGACCCAGCACAAAGGGACTGCGAATCCGAGGAAATTGCCTCTCACTTCACAAGTGAACCTCTCTGCCTCGACTACAGCCCACATCAACAACAAGAATGCCTCACAAATACAAGAAAACTGAACAATACAATTGAAGTGAAGCATTTGCTCTTGCAATTGTTGTATCAAGGTAAGAAGAATTTAGTTTTTTAGTACTGCCCTTAGATAAAGGTTATAATTTTTCATAAAATGTAAAACCCCATAAAAGGGCTTGAAACGGTGATATTATAAACATGACTTTCATTGTCATCGTGTGTGTTTTCAGGTCGTGCCCTAACAAACCTTGGAAGCCTCGTTGACGTACTTCCAATGCATGATTACGGTTTCCATCTGACGAATCCCGATAGCTGGTTTATGAACACAACACTCACAGAAATGGGAAAGCAGAGGTTGGTTAAAGCTGACATTGCTAGGAGTTAAAGTAACTTTTTAAAGTTTTAATTGATCGGACTCAAGTATGGTTAAATTTCGTTTTAAGGGAATATTTACTGCTTATCAATGACTTTATTGTCTTCTTTCCCTTCTTAGAAAGGCTCTCTTTGACTTTCTGAGGGATCTTCTGGTCGTGCTGATGCCCGGAGAGAGGCTCGAAATGAGGACGTCGCTCATTGACGTTCCAGCCATGATTGTGGCACATGACCATAATGCGGTAAGTGATAGCATTAAATATGAGCTTCAAATTAACCTTGAGTCCTATTAATATTGATTATATTGCTACATTTATATTATTATCATTTTCCAATTCCAGTACTACCGCTCGACTCGCACGAGCTTCAAGTTCAATCACACCCACAAGTACGAGCTGCTGACCCCGTTCCGAGAGACTTACATGTACACGTACGAGTTGACCATTAGAGATGCATTTGAAAGAGCCTCGCATCCATGCCATGAGCGTATGCTGCAGCTCGTAGCAGAGACGGACACGGTGCACCCGGAAAAGTGAGATATCATATAACTGATAACGATTACCGAGAGAGAGAGAGAGAGAGAGAGAGAGAGAGAGAAAAGATCTTGGTTATTAATAAGTTGAAATCGTTGCTTATATATACTCACTTTCTTTCAGAGTCGTCGAGTGCTTGGTGAATGTTATGGGTCACTTCCAGGGGGTCATAAATGATGATTTAGATCTGGATACAGTTGGGCTCATTATGAGGTTAGTAATTTAGAACTAATGCAGTTACTGCAAGAAGAAAACATAGAACACAAGTAAGGCGGGGTCTGCTTATACCAGCTTTTTACTTTATATTCTACAACCCCTCAGGTACAGCACGCTCCTCGGCAGCGTGGCTGCCCAGAGCACACGCGACCTCCCGCGCCTCCGGATGAGCATCGACCAGCTGGGTTACGACATGATCGTCAAGGAGTCAAATGCGGTGACGCAATACGAGAGGGACGTGGAGAGACTCGAAATGGTTCATAGCTGCACGTGAGTATAAAAAATGTAAAGATAAGGGGTACAGTTTAAATGGTCCTTAATAGTTACTTTACATCCAGTAGCTGACATTCAATTTTGATAGTGTGGTGCAGGTACTAGATTGTCAAGGTGTATCAACAGAGTTAAAATATAATATGGCATTGATATCGTAATTAGTCTAGTATAAACAGTAGTTATCAGTTTAGTGTTAACACCATTAATGTTTTCATATACAACATTTATATGGTTCCAGCATGGCTGTGAAATCAACGGCTGGTCTACTTGACTGCTCCAAAATGTTCAGCCACGTGCCCACCAAGAAAGGAATCTGCAGCGCGCTCAACGCAATCCCACTGGACAAACAGTTTGTCACTGAGGGCAATCCATTCTTCACTGCTCTCAAGAAATACTATAACATACAGGCTGCTGAGGAGTCCATTCAATACAATAGGGGGCAAATTGCGAGTAATGTTATCAGCTTGGTCTTGGATACCAAGATGAGGTAAGTGTTTTATGTTGCATTAAGAAAGGAATCTGCAGCGCACTCAACGTCACCCCACTGGACAAGCAGTTTGTCAATGAGGGCAATCCAGGCTGCCGGCGAGAAATTTAAATATATAAAGTATGTACTATTTAGAGTGTGTCTTGGTTCTTAACGGTTTGATAACTAATGTATGATGCTGACACTGTTCTATTTTAGACTTGGCTACTACTGGTTCCCAGAGAATGTGAAGCCCACGGAATTTAGCGTGTCTGTCAGCGATGCGTATCAATACTTTCAACTTGGCGACAGTGATTTCAGGGTTATTCCAGGAACAGCTACATATGTGACAATAAAGATTGCTGTTCATGAAGTGGCGGATTCGTTTAGGGTAAAATAACGGATTGAGACGTGAAGAGATAATTTGTAATTCAGCTACATGGGTTAAGGCCCCAGATAGGAGGATATCATATAGTATTTTCTGAGTATATTCTTATAAAAGGTCCTTTTTATAACTATTTTTTGCTTGGCCCTATGAGCACTATAACTGTAACTAATTGCGTTTAATAACCAGATACTATTACTATTGAGTAATTAACTTTTGAATACTTAATTATCAATTAAATACAAAGTATGCGGCAGTAACTTACAAATATTACTTTACTTGTTACCTTTTAAAACGGCAAAACACTAACACACAAAGCTGATGAAACGGTTTTTTTCAGAGCATGTCCAAAGATATCCGGGCCTGTAATTTCCCTCATGAACTCCCCGAATATAGCAAGAATTTCCTCAAGACGTACTCCAAGGGCGCGTGCCAATACCACTGCGTGCTACAGACCGCCCTCCGAAATTGTCCCAAGGAATGCGTGCCCTGGGGATATCCAACAATGGATGGCGAGGATTATAATGTCTGTCATGGACCGGCTAGGCTTTGCTTTGATGAAGTTATGGTAAGCGTTTCTTCATTTTAATAGCACATACCACTAGCAAGGAAGGCTCAATATACGAGCGTATATTGAGACTACTTTTTGACCACGCTGAAGTCGACATCGACTTTGAACCCTTCTCGGCGGGAAGGAAATATTGATTGATCCGTTATATCTTCCAGTCTGATACTGAAGTTGATTGCAACTGCCTACCCGACTGTGAATGGACCAAGTTCTCTATTGTGAGCAGTATCTATGTCATGGACGACGATGCATTCTGCGAGAATGAACAGAATCTGTGAGTAAAGCAAGAACGGAGTAGTGGCAATACTGTATTACTCGGGAATAGGCATGCATGTTACCCTGTAAACAAGGAATGCTTAATAAAATATCATTTGAGGATTCCTTGCCTGTAATGGGAACTACGGTAGCTTTAAACATTCGAAAATTTTGTCAGTAGACTTAGTCTACAAACACGGCATCCAATAATATTCATTACTCGTTTTAGAGCCTCTCTAACCAAGGACATACTCTCACCAGAGGACAGCCTTTTCTACAGGGATAAAATTGCTAATGTAAGTAGACTGGGTTCCAAGAACCTTCGGCAGAATAATGTACAGTATACCCAGCCAAAATATACTTTATATTGTTCCCATCTAGGTGGACAAATACCTCTTTGAGCCCACCGCTGCCCGCGATTTCGAGCAGTACGTCATCCATGCAGCACTCTTCAAATACAAGCCTGAGCTGCTCAACTTCTGTAAGAACGCCGTGAAAAATGATATTGCCAGTCTGAGATTTGCAATGACAAACTCGGAGATTCCGCGGTACACTCATAAGGTGTCCTACAGCTTCATTGAACAGTTGGGAACACTAGGTAAGGATTAATTAATTTTCACGTTATCATGGCACATGGTTTAAACTAGGAGAAGGACGGACTACCATAGCGAGTTTATGTGTAAGACTTATTTACACTATACACATATGACTATTTCAGGCAAAATTTGGCATATTTCTTTATAGCTTATGGCTAAGCTGCTTGGTGTTTCATAGAGTCCACTGAAATTTGACTCAGCCCCAGGTGTCATAGATATCTTTGTTGTTAAACTCAGTATCCTTCTTCAGGCGGCACCATCGGCCTGTTCACCGGTCTGAGCATCATCAGCATGATCGAGGTTGCGTTCTGGATCTACCGCACCATCCGCCTCTACGTGACCAGCTTCTGCTTCGGCCCCACGGAGGAGGAGGAGATTGACGCGGAGGAGGCGCTCGAGGTCAACAAGAAGGAGAAGAAAGAGGAGGACAGCGAGAAGGTCGATCCGTACAGGGGGCTGAAGGTGGAAAATGTGGAAGAAGAACATAGAGAATAACAATTAATCGTGTATGTATTAGAAAAGGGTTACACATGGACAAGCGAATCGAGATCTAAAGAATAGCAGGACACTTCATTCCTGCGCTCAAGAAATATAAAATTCATACTCGACCGCTCTTAAATTTTAAATATTCTCTCTTCTCTGATTGGTAAATGGTCTGTTTATTATGTCATGTGACTTTGTTCACTAAAATGTTCCTGATTGGTCAATGGCTTTATCTTCATTGGAGATAGCCAATCAGATGCTGAGAAAAATATTTCAAATTCGAGCGTGTCAGCGTGGGAATGAAATATTTGAAGATTGGACTAGCAATAACTATAAAAGAAAATATAACAATATTGGGATTATGTTACCGAAGAGAATCGAGATACTCGTATATTCAAACGCAAGGATACAAGGAATTCAAAATGTCAGTTATACCTACCTTTAATTGGAATATTATATATACAGTACATTACATTTTAATCATTCAAGACTTTACTTCTAATAAATCCATTCTATATTTCACTCCATGCAATTAATTTAATCTATTTTTGGATGCTCCTGCACAGTTGAGTAATAGTCACTATTAAACTCCTGGCCAATCTTGTTCTCCCTCTCACTGCTACCATTCTGATCCTTTTCCTCGTCCCCCTCTTCCTCCTCAGTTGGTCCAATAATGTAAGCCTTGACAGAGATCTTGAGTATTCTGTACAGCCAGAAACTGGCCTCCACAAGGCTGATGAGGCTGAGGCCAGTGAAGAGGCCGATCGTGCCACCTGCAATGGAAAACACCGTCCAGTTAGCAGTTTATGGTATGACACGGTATAAAGTATATTATAGAATACGAACAAACAATCGAGTCATTGGACAATATTTTACAAACAAGTAATTCATAAGCTGGGTAAACCCTGGGAACCCTGGGAACCCTGGGAACCCAATATAAGTAAGGGAAGTGAGGCCGTGCTAGTAAGACAGGGTGAGTTTTGTCCTACAGTTGGCAGTGAACTGTAACTACTCTACTAGAACTGAAATTCGATAGCATCCCTGAAGGATTGTGGGCAGCCATCTTGGAGAATTTGCTTTATTCCAAATAGGCAACAGAACACTCAGCTTCCTTCTTCTCTCTCCTTCTGCCCATTTGGAATAAAGTAAATTCTCCAAGATGGCTGCTCCCATAATCCTTCACAACAAACCCAGGCTACACAGGCAGGTCGGCATGGGACAATTTCAGTTCTAGTAGAGTAGTTACAGTTCACTGACAGTTGGCCTCATCAGCTCAGCAGTTTTGGCAACATTTTCCCGCCATCTTGACAATTGCCCTCCTGGCTGTTGGAAAGCTGAGGCTTCTTCTTTTCTCCTGCTGAGCTGACCAGAATCAGAGGCAGGTCAATTTTTGTCAGGAGAAGGCAAAGTTACCAAACATACAGTGTAAAAAGAAAGATCTCCACAATACACGTCTTGCACTGAGCTCTTGACAAAAATGCCTCACCTCTCTTATTAGTATAGGGATCTTCTATAGTTTAGACTAAACTCATGAATTAAACTTTAAAACATACCAACAGTCCCCAGCTGGTCAATGAATGAATACGACAAGGAATGCACATAAAGCGGAATTTCCTCATCCGATAAGATGAATTTAACCTCTGCGATGTCCTCTCGGACGGCTTTTCTGCAGAAAAGCATCAGCTCAGGCTGGTATTTGAACAAAGTCGAGTGGGTCACGTATTCCTGGATGTTGTTCTCCCAAAGATCCCACTAGAATTAAATAACGTGAATAAAATTGTGTTTAGGTAAACAAATTAAATACTACTAATGCTTAAATTTTTTGTATCAAACAATAAATGTTTAAAATGTCCTTGGTGTCGCTCTTACGTATCCATATTCTCCAATCTTGTTCCGATACCAAAGACTGTCTTCTGGCGATGATATATCCTTGGCAATGGCAGCCCTAAAGTTTAGAAAAAAACGGTAAAAAATACGTGCTAGTGGACTGGGGGGCAGTCCCTGCCATAAGTTAAATAAAAATATTGTATTAAAATGCCACACTTACATGTTCTCCTCAATTTCACAATACGCCTTCTCATCGGTCTTGTAGACACTGCTCACAAGAGAGAATGAGACCCACTCACAATCGGGGAGGCAATCACATTTGACATCGCCGTCGCTATTTAACTGAGGAAATCATTAATATTGGTAGGTAATGGAAATAAAAAATAAATGTTTTTTATAACTATACGTGTAATATAAAGCCTAAACATAGTGTTTTACTTTTAAAAATAAAGAATTTTTTTTTTAAATATTTGCTATGCATCCCTTTTTTTATATATTTTTAGGGTACTACCTTTTCAGGTTCATTGCAATAGCCCGCCCCCCAAGGGCAGTCCAAGAGGTGCTTCCGCTGGGATTGCCAGTAGCACCACCTGTTTTGACTGGTGTGGCAGCTTTTTGGGTAACATTTGAAAAATCCATCCGCCGAGGCCGGGATTCGAACCCCGGCCCCCTTGCATGGAAGTCTCGCACGCTAACCATTCCGCCACGGGCTTTCGCCAATAAAGAATTTACATATTGATTTATTTTGCCCCATTAGCCAAATATACACGAATTCAAAACTTTTTTTATATGCCTTTAAACATGATTTGTTGGTCTCACCATAACATCATCAAAACACTTCCTCTGAGGCCCATGACAAACATTTATATCCTGCCCATCCAGCGTTGGATATCCCCACGGCGTGCAGTCTTTGGGGCACTTTTCCAGGGCTGCTTGTAATATGCAGTGGAATTGACAGCTATCCCGAGAGTATTGGCGAAGGAAGCCAGCATGAGAAGGGGATATTTCATTGGGAAGGGAGCAGTTTCGAAGGCTAATGTCAAGCGCCTAGAAGAAGAAAAAATAGGCTCTATGATAAGCAATGACAAAAGTGCATGTCGGTGTTGTCCTTAATACCTATAATATTATGTATTATTTACCATAAATTGGTCCGTCGCCTTATGGACCGCTATCTCCACATTAACATAAACCGTCGTCCCTGGGATCACTTTGAACTCATTCTCCCCAAGTTGAAAGTATTGGTTAGCATTTCCAAGGGACAGTGTGAATTCAATGGGCTTCACACTCTCAGGGAAGAAGTAGACACCAAGTCTGAGGGGTATATACATGTAGAAGTATTTCTGTCTTGTTTTTTTTATTATTATTTTGGTCCAGGCAACAAATATTAAATATTACCTATTGGTGTACTATGTAGTAAATATATTAAGTAAATATATTATGGGAACCAAAATTTCTTTCTCTGTTGGTTACCTCTTCTTAGTATCCAGCACCAGATCAATAACATGGCTTGTTACCCCAAGCCGATTAAAATGGAGCTGCTTCTCTTCTGGTGCAACATTATAATACTTTTTAAGCATTGTTAGGAGCTGATTTCCCTCCGTGACAAACTGTCGTTCTAATGGGAGTGGGTTGAGGGCGCTGCAGATTCCTTTCTTAGTGGGAACGTGCTGGAACTCATCGGAACAGTCGGCCTTATTAGACGGCATTCTAGAAATATAAAGGTTCATGATATTTCAGAAATACACCTTTTTCCATGAAATAGTAGTTGCCATGGATTTTTTTAGAATAAGTCAAATAACCCATGAAAGTGCATCAAGGTGCTAGTACCAACTTCCTTGGTTTTGCAAAAGTACTTTATATGTCAATATTCCTCTTCGGCGAAAGTAAATTAAACCAATAAAGGCCCAGATATTACCTGCATTTTTGCACAAATTCCAGTCTCTCTGCATCTTTCTTATATTGTATTCCAGATTGGATCTGGTCGGGTAACAGTTGATATCCGAGATGATCAAGGAGACTATTTCTCAAGTCAACAATATGGTCAGTTCTGGCGGCTACGCTGCCAAGGAGGGTGCTGTGTCTAAAACATCAAGGTTTATTAGTTGGACGTATTTCATAGCTTCCTACAATTACTTAGCTTCCTACAATTACTTAGAGTGCGGACAGGGGCCGCTATTTATTATTCAACCTCTCTATTTTCGGGTGATCACTCAGCGCAAGGTTTCAGATTACCCAATCGGCAAAATTCCGCTTTTAGCGGCCAAATTCGGGGTTCTTCCCAAGGACATATAAAGAAATGGACTAATAGTAATGACCTAATGGGTCAGTGACTCAGCTCATCACAATCATGCTGTTCCTGCAGTTCATGGAAGCTGAGAAGGAGGTATCAATTTTAATGGTTGGTCTTAAATGCACCATAGTACTATTTCTCTTCATAGACACTCATTAAACCCTGAATAACCCAACTTCAACAGCAAAGTGACCAAATGCGCGTCCGCAGTCCATTACATGGCACGTCCGTGGTTCTTCTTTTTCTGTCGTTGCCTGAACTGAGTCAATGCCGCGGCCGTGATAAAGGGTTTCCCTTAGGTTGTTAAATTTGCACTGTACAGTTAATAACCTCTGCAGTCATATTTAATATTATCAATAGCACCTTGCTTTGCATGGACAATGACATATTGCCTTTTTTACTTTTTATATTGGGAGCAATTGCACTTATCATTTCTGGCTTTGATATTGTATTCCTTCAATTAAATTTATTAATTGGGGACGCTAAAAAAGGAGAAGATATTGGCCGCGAGTCTCAGCTTTGCTGGTGGCGCTGGGAGGGACAAAACTCAGCCAGCCTGGTTGACTTGG
>LR141266.1:0-13131 GCA_900659605.1 Tisbe holothuriae | reverse complement strand
AGAGAGAGGTCGCAGTAATAATATCAGTCAAACGGTTCATTTCCTGTGCAAAAACAGAGTCTAATGGCGATAACAACCGAGGTTTTTGTCTGTCGCTCTCTATTTCTCTATTTTTTTGGACTCTCTCGCAACCTCTCGAGGTAAACAAACGTCCGATTGGGACTTTGTCTTCCTCTTTTTGGTTTTAGTGATCTTGTGCCACGCCCACCCCACGCCCACCAACGTCGATTAGTCCACGCTGTCGGGCACGCTCTGCTGCATCGGGGGAGCACCTTTCTGCTGTCAATTCACACTCCGCAACCCATTCGTCCCGTCTCCTGTCAAGTGGACCGCTTTCGCCTTCGGCCTCAACACTTCTCAGCATGTCCTCACCGCCGCCCTCGCTTGAGGAGCGCACCAGGGAGAGGAACAGGAACAGGGACGCGCTCAACGACCTTTTGGATGAGCTTGACGGCTTCCTCCCCGGGGACAAGGAGCCGATCATCAATCTGAATGAGCTGATGAACGTCCATGGCGTCGCCGACGCCGCTCGCGCATTCATGGACGTGTACGACGATCTCAAGGAGGCCATCAGGAGCAAGGGCTCCTCCCTCCCACCTTACATAACGGCCGCTAAGAAGATTAAGAAGGCCCTCCCCAAGCATTGCGCCCGCGAGTTCGCGGCCCCGCCAGTGCACAAGGACGTGCACAAGCAACAGGCTGAGGCCGTCCTTGCTAGTCTACCTCCTGAGGTTCGGCTGGCCATTGCTGACATTCACGCTGGTGGCGCTTCGGTCTCCAAGAAGGTGACACCCAAGTCCACCACCGCGGCCAAGCCCGCGGCCAAGCCCGACGACTCGCCCTCCTCTGGCCAGGCTACTCTCAGACGCAGTAAGAGGAATCGTAGCAGTGATCCGGATGGCGACTTCTCGCCGAGATCAATCTCGGTCAGCAAGCGCGGTCGCATGTCCGTTGCCGACTCGGACAGCGAGCAGGAGGACTCTTCTCCCAGGGATGTCTCCACCAGTGGAGGATCCATCAAGGTCAAGCTGACTAACAACGCCAATGGCAAGGGTGGTGGCAACACTCAGGGCCGTGGTGGAAAGCGTGGCAACGCAAATGGCAACGCGGGTCGCGGCGGCAATAATGGTGGCGGTGCCAAAGGCCCCAATGGCAGGGGCGGTCGCGGCGGCAATGGTGGCGGTGCCGGTGGCTCAAATGGCAATAATGGCAACGGCAGCGGCGGTCATGGCGGTCATGGCGGCCGCAAGTCCAAGAGGAGAGGAAACGGGAAAGCCAACCCATCTAGCGGTCCTAAGGGACACGCTGCTCTCCTGATCAAAGGCACTCACGGCGGCAAGACTCCTCTGACGGAGACTCGCTGGGAGCAGCTCAAGGTGGCTGTTGTGGACTACGCTGAGGAGAATGATATATTCATCATCAGCACAAAGTTTGCGGATGACGTCAAGATCGTACTCAAGACGCCCGCCGACGCGGACAAGTTGCGCGACTGGTTTGCGGATGCTCACCCTGGCATCACAGTTGTGGAGCCGGTGAGGGGCGGGTTCAACGTCATCGTGGTACTGAGACCCAAACTGGAGGCCTGGTCTGTTGAGCGCTGCCTCAAGAGCATCTGGAAGAAGTCGTCTCTGCCCTACGAGGGTCACCTGTTGGGTCAACCAACCTGCGAGTCCAAGGACTCTGCCATCGGCATGATCCGCGAGGTCTCCGTCAAGGTTGACCATGTTCTGCTGAAGGCGCTGTACGACGTTAGGAAGGCCTCCGACAGCCAGACTCCTTTCCCGGTGATCGACTACTGGGCTGAGATCAAGTTTGGGTTGGCCTCGGCTGTCAAATTCATTGATCGAGGCGTCAATAGGGACGCGGCCCCCTCTGTGGCGGTCGGCTCTGGCGGCGCTCTCAACGCGGGCGATACTGAGGACGAGATCACGCTGGACGACACCGGCAAGGAGACGGAGCGCATGCAGGTGACCGATCCGGAGGACTCTGATGTCGATGAGGAAGAATTTGAGAAGAATGGAATGGACACGGACGATTTGGACCTGTCGAAGAATTAATTGTATCGAAAGTAAAGTCCATATTGTAATCCCGATTTTATTGTGCTTGGCAGTGTTGTAAATACAACATTGATGAGCAATTGTATTAATGTATATAATGTAAATTTACGCAAAAGCAGTGCGGCCCTCACAGAATTGCTGAGTAAATCTAGCGGAAATTTTATCGCTACTGTGCAAGAACTTCCGTGTACGGACAGAATACCAAATGCAGGGGTGTTCCGTTGCGGAAGAAGTTGCACAGCGATTATTGCACGTGGTAATTTTGCAGTTACCATTATCAACTCATTGACTGATACCAATTTAACTACTGTTTTGATTAACGTCCCTACCCAGGGCGGCAGTGTGAACATTGTTGTTGCATCTCTTTACATACCGTGTAAAGGTAAACCAAAACTTGACAACGCTCAGAAAATTGTCGACTATGCGGAGTCGCACAATTATGAATTGCTGCTCGGTTCTGACACCAATTGTCACTCCTCGTTGTGGGGTTACGATCGGTCCGATAGTCGTGCGGAAGCTTTTGAAGAATTCTTTATCCCCTCCGGGCTTGCCATCTTGCCAATGGAGGGACCCACATGGACCTCGGACAACGCGTCCAGGTCCTCCACCATTGATATCATTGCTGTCTCGAGTGGTCTCGAATGTAAAGAGTGGGGAACTCGCCCTTTCCCCCTCAGTGATCACAAATTGCTCTTTTGTACCCTGGATCTGTCATGCAGACGCAACTTTTACCGCAACCTGCAGAAGACCGACTGGGACAAACTTCATCGACTCGTTCGCAATGAAAGTGCCGAATGGAAGGATGTTAGCAACAATACGATTAAAAGAATTGCAGATAACTTGATTGACCGACTCCAGGCGGGGGTTCGTCAGTCGTGTCCACTCATTGAAAAGAAGTCCTCGGTGGGTAACTCGGATGACAAGCCGTGGTACTCGGAAGACCTTAGACAATTACGATCTAAACTCGACACAGCAGAAAAAGCTCGCAGAAATAATCCTAATGAGGAAAAAATTGCCAAATTCCGTGAAGTCAGGAACAAATACAGAGATGAGCTTAAAAAGGCTCGTCATGATTACCTTCAGCTCTCTCTTGACAGACTGAGGGAAATCAAAGACCTTCGCAAGTTGCATAACCTTGTTAAGCCTAAGCGGAACGCCAGTCTACCCATTTTGTCCGTTGGTGGAACCCACGGCAATTACGAGACCACCATTGACACCCTCCTAGCTGAGCACTTCCCGAGGAGCTACTCCAGAAAACCGCCTCCCAGGTATCAGAGCAGAATAACTAAGGCTAACCTCTTAAAGGGAACCTTCACCTTCATTAACAGGAAATCGGTGAAAGATTCTTTTGCTGATTTTGGGGAACTCAAAGCCGCCGGTCCTGATGGATTACAACCTATAGTCTTCCATCATGTACCTGACTCGGTTCTTGACGAGATTGTCATTCTGTACAGGGCTATGCTTGCCACGGGGTTCACACCTCCCTGTCTTAAGAAGGCCAATGTCTCGTTTATCCCCAAACCACGACCAAATCCAACTGAGGTGCGTGATTTTCGCCCAATAACTCTGGCACCGGTCTTGCTGAAAGGACTCGAAAGAATTGTCTTATGGCACTTCGAATCTACCCTGCTGATCAATTCACCTCTTAGTTCACACCAACATGCCTTTCGGCAAGGGAAATCGTGTGACACTGCTCTCAGTGAAGCCGCCTCTTGCATTGAGAGCCATATGGCCGAGGGCTATCTTGTAATGGGTGTAAGCATCGACATACGTGGCGCTTTTGATAATGTGACTGTTGATGCTGTTGAGCGAGCACTCAGAAGGAAGGCTTTTCCAGAGTGGTTCATTTGCTGGTATACTAACTACATGGTGGGCAGGGAGGTCTCCATGGAGCTAGGCGGTTTCACACGGACCATTTACTTGAGTGATGGGACCCCTCAGGGGGGGGTTTTGTCACCGATGATATGGAATCTGGTCTTTGACATGTTCGTGGAATCTGCTAACCTAATTCGCGGCGTCTTCGCCCCGACTTTTGCCGATGACTGTTTTGGTATTGTGGTTGCTAAAACAAAGAGTACGCTTGAACACAGGGTCAACCGACTCCTCAGGCTAGCTGAGCACTGGTCTTCAGGAGCTGGTCTCGAAATCGAGACTAAGAAGACTGACCTGGTGGCTTTTGGATTCCCTGACACGGAAGCTCCAGTAGTCATTTTCAACGGCAGACATCTACCTCTCAGTGCGACGGTCAAATTCCTGGGTGTCACGTTTGATAAATATCTAAGGTTCAATGAGCACGTTACTGCCAAAGTAAAGGCAGCTAAACTGTTGATCTCGCAGGTCACCCAACTCCAAGGTTCTCATTGGGGCCCAAGGCCTCGTCTCGTCAAGTGGGCTCTGGAGTCTTTTGTTATCCCTTCTCTGTCCTATGGATGCCATATATGGTGCCACAGGCTCCAGACAAAAGCGAAAAATTTGCTGAAAAAGCTTCACAGACTATCACTATTATGTATGGTCCCAACCAGAGCGGGAACCCCCACCGCGGGGCTCGAGGTTGCGCTCAATGTGCGCCCTCTGGAGCGGACCTTAGCATTGGAGGCGATGTCTACGGCGGCTCGTACTCATAATGCGGTGTCTTGTTTGCCTGGTGCATCCCACGCAAAAGGGCACATCCATTACTGGTTGTCCAAAAACCTGCAGGTTGATGTCAATCCGGACTCTTTTGATCACTGTAGGACCACAATATTACGCAGACACTTTGCAATTGATCCAATGAGTGACGCAACACCCCAAGGTTCAGACCTGGAGGTCTTTACTGACGGGTCAATGATTGGTGACAAACCTGGTTTCGGATACGCTATCTACGCTTTCGGGCAGTGCATCGCTGAATTCTCTGAGCCCCTTCAACCAGGTACCACTGTGTATCAGGCGGAGCTCCAAGCAATCTGTAGTGCAACCTCTACCTTGATTCAGCTCAAATTCAACCGAGAGAATATAACTTTCTACTCGGACAGTCAAAGCGCATTATTGGCACTTGACGCTGTCAAAATTAAGAACTCCATTGCCGCTCAATCAATCTACAAGCTGAACTCTCTTTCCAAACGGAATAGGGTGCGTCTCTGTTGGACAAAGGCACACGCCGGAACTGCGGGTAATGAGCATGCCGATCAACTTGCAAAACTAGGCGCCACAATGCTGGGTCCGTCAAGGTTTCAAGTAAAGCATTCCATGAAGTGCTGCAGATCCTCAATCACCAAGGCCATTGATAGGTCCTGGGTGTCGAGCTGGTCTTCTGGCTCATCTTGTCGTCAAACGCGGTATTGGTTTCCCAAGCCAGATCCAAAGAAAACCGAGTCGCTCCTCCGTCTGGACAGAGCCCAGGCCGGTAGCATGCTGAAATTCATAACGGGATTTAACAATCTCCTTTATCATGAAGCCAATATTGGAAATGTGGCTAGTAGCTTATGTAGGCTCTGTGATCTTGAACGAGAAGAAGCAATTCACTTAGTTGAGCATTGCCCTGCCGTATTGCTCTCGAGTCGAGATATCTTTGGCATCGATGGACCCCTTCGGGGGTGGACCGTCGACCAACTTAGTAGATTCCTCCAGCTCCCGCAGATTATTAGACTTTTGGATCCCCAATGATGGTTGCGAAATTTTTAATAGAGAGTCGGCCTTTCCGTAATGCACTTGTGCACGGAGAGCTCGATAACATAATGTGATATATACGTGTTTATAAATGACTGTTATCTGAGTAAGAGGCAAATAAAGTAAAGTAAAGTAAAGTGGGCAACAATGTATAACAATGATTCCAGGCTAGCAGGTGTCAGTTCCAACTATTTGTACCATTTAAGGGATAAACAAAACTTGGGTAAGGTCAAGGGCATGGTAAAATTTGGTCAAGGCGCTCTGCAGAACCACGAAATTTGAGTTGGCATATCAATATTTGTCAATATGAACAGCTCAAGAAAAATGTTGCACTTCCCAGGTCCTACTGGTGTTATTGAGAGTTTTTTTTAGACAAATATATATTTCAATATTCCTTTTATTATATGTTGTTAAGATGTCAATCTGAATTTCAGTTAATGATTACCTCTGCAGTCTGTTCCCAATAATATAATTTGTCTCAAAGTGACACAAAGTAATCTTGTTGCAGACCCTATTGTATTGATCACAGTTGGTGGAAGAGAAATCCCTGCTGGACAAGACACGCCAATTGCTACTAACAAAACAGATATAATCTTCCCGCCATCTGCAAGACATGTCAATAACTTTGAAGCATGTTTTGAATTTGGATTGGCTGATATTCCAGTTGCCTTGTCAAATGGATTCACTGTTCTAGTGGACAACACATTGATTTTCACTGGAGGAAAGGATGCTAATTCTGTCTATTCAAGTAAGATTGAAATATTAAGTGATGGTACATGCCATGTTTATGTTTTAGAGTAGTAGTTTTAATTTATTTTTCACAAGTTGCCAAGTTTGCATCTACCAATATGGCAATACACAATTAAACTGGATACAATATATGAAAATAATTATTGTTTTAGATACTACCTACACTCTGGATCTTTCTCAATATACAGACAGAACGTGGCATCTTGGTCCAGACATGCCTCAACTCAGCAGCTCTCACATTGGCATTGTAGTTGAACACTTTGTTTATCTAGTTGCTGGAAAGGCAAGTCAGAGTCCAAATCTGTACATAAGTACAGTGAGAAGGTTAGATACAAGAAATTGGGTATGGGAAGAAGTTGATGGTGTGGAGTTTACATGGACAAAGAACTTGGTAACACAGTATACTTTTTCACTCATAAATCTAATTCAATCGATCTAATTATTATTGTGCATTTGATATCTCTCCCAGGTATTATTATTTAAAATGTTCTTTAATTTTAGATGTGGGCTGCAACGTATGTACCAAGTCAAGACTCTATCTGGATTTTTGACCCTATGCCTAATCCAATTGCTATTCACACATTCTATCCTGCAAATGATACTGCCAAAATGAATGCAATTGATGCGTTCTCTCATGGACTCATGGTTATACTGTAACAGGTAAAGGACATGAATAAAAGTCTCTATCCTTCTGTCATTATTTTAATTTGGCTAAACATGTTCTGGATACCTTCATGTTGCTGTTTTATCCATTGGTTACGGATATACACGGCTGGTGGCTCTGTTTGCATGTTGCTGTTTTATCCATTGGTTATGGATACACACAGCTGGTGGCTCTGTTTGACAAGCAATCTGATTTGTGGACTATGAATCCAGATTTGCAGCAAGATAGTTGGATACATCATGCTCAAGGCAAGATGGTTTTACAAGGGACAAGACTGTTACTTGTCAATATTGGTGCTTGTAAGTACTGTTTCACAATAAAAGGTCAAGGATCTTCTTTGATCATTAAATATTTATGATGTGTATTTTACCAGTCTTTTGATGTCATTCAGTCATTTATGATTTTGGTTATGAATGGATATTTTGTTCCTAAATGCATAGTGCAGTAAATACAAAGTTAATAAATTTCTTAATCAATTTAGCTATGCTGGTATCCATTAACAATAACTTTATCAACTATGACACCATCCTCCCGTTCAACCCAATTAGTGATACATTTGACAATGTCAGCTACTCAGGATTAGTCAATAATAATGGGCCTGTGGGCAAAACTGCATATCAACCAGTAGCAGTTCCAATGACATTACTGAAATGTGCAGGCAATAGAATACATTAGATTTCCGCCGTGGGGCCATTGCATATTATTGAAAGGAATAGCCGCATACACTAAATAAAAACATAACGATTTCTACAAACCAGCAGTGCACAGTGGTTTGCGATTGTGAATAACGATTTTCGTTTTTTTTGCAATTTCTGCATAATGGGAGCATTGGGATTACAGATCTCAAAGGTTTTTTCATATCTTTTCAAAAAGGGGTTGAAAAATGCATTTGAACTTTTTTTTTGAAGTAGGGTACCCTCAGCCTCTCCCTCACAGGGAGCCTGATTTATGTAGTAAAATAGCCCTTTTTGGGCAATTTTTAACACTTATTCCGAAATATTCCAGCATTGAGACCAATATCATCATTTTCCTCTATTCTAGAGCTTTTAAATGGTGTATTTGGAAGCTCAGACAACCTCGGACAATTTTTTTTATTGTTCTTTAAGGAAGAGAGGTTCTGCAATTTCTGTAAAATTGTTCCGCCGCTTTTTTGCCGTTTTTTGCTGTTTGCCGGCAGCTTCAGCTTTAAAAAACATTGAAAAGAAATGCTGTTTTTCCGTTTTCCATGATATAAAAACAAGGATTACTGTAGTGTAGTCCTGGAACAAGCTTACTTATGAGCTGTTTTTATTAGCAACAGGCTTTTCTAATTAGTTTGGCTGGTTTTCATTTCTTTCAAGTTTTGATCATTCATTTTTTCAACTGAAATTACATGTGTGTACCATTTTCTGATGCTGTGGTAGATACATCACCCATCTTTCAAGCTGTACTGTAATCCGGTGAAGCACCAAATTATGTTTGGGTGGGTTGCAACATTTTTGTAATTCTCTCCTCTTATGAGGCGTACTGCAGTACCACAAGGGATGCTCAACAACATAGTTGTACAATACGACAGTGACGTTCACAGAGGGCACTGTCGATGTCAGGCTGTACTGCATATTTATTAAATTTTGACCCGTCCAATCATTTTACCCCAAATTAAGTGATTTGTCTTATTTTTGTGATTTTGTTGTACCAACACATGCCTACAAAAATGTTGTTATGATTTTACTTTGTATTTCATAATTATGAAAAGTTATGAGTATTAGAGCATTCTTTGCCAAAATGTTTAGTGCTGCAATTTGTCACGGGCTTAAACTCGCTCAAGTATCATGAACATAACATTGGTAAAGCCAGCGACAACTTTTGCAGACTGTGCAGCTTGGAGGTTGAAACCTCTATTCGTCTGGTGGAGGACTGTCCGGCAGTTGATGTCCTCAGCAGGAGGGCTAATGGCAACATATGCTTGTCCCAAGGGAAAGGTGTCCACCCATGATATTGTGAAATTCATATGTGACAAGCAAATTTATAATATCTTAACTGAAGGTATTGTGTAGGTTTCGAGTAATGTCAAAGTTGACATTTCTGCAAATGCTCCCAGGGGCGCGGGATGATGTCCACAGAAGATAATACGATGTTTTATATATATTACAATGTGTTGACTGGGATGCAGTAAAGAGGCAAATAAACTAAACTAAACTAACCTCCGAGAGCTTCCATTTTTTACTTTCTGCACAATGGTCATTAGAATGCATGCAATTTTGGGGGCGGGGTGCATCTGTTTACCAGCTGCCGTCGTTAACAATTTCGCGAGCGAAGGGACAAAAAAAGAAAATGAAACCGTTAGTATTTGAAACTCCATGATCGAATCAACACCCATAAAAGAGCGAAAGAGAAGAAACCCGAGTAAAATTACCCCTTCGGGGAGGGCGAAGGAAGCGAAAGCCTTCTGCGAGCAAGTCCCTCGCACGCCCTCCCCGGGGCCCTCAGGATCCACCTTAGTGGAGAACTCCAGTCCCAAACGTAAGTTACACATCACCAATTAATTTTGTTTAGTCCAATCGATAATATGCAAATATATTAAGCATGATATATATTGGAATAAAATGCCAAGGACAAGAGTAGCAGGCGCTTATCCAGATTGGACAAAAAAATCGGTCATTCTCTCCTTCAGTCTGCTGCCTGATCAGTTGCTGCAAAGATCTCAAACCAGCAAGCAATGTAGGAAACAATGGGAAGAACACCTGCATTGCCTACAATCTACTATGAAGTAAAAATAATCTTATTATCTCCTTAATTTCGACTTGTTAAAAATAGACAATATTATACACTGCACTATTATAGAATACTAGTTAAAGACTGCGCTAAATAATTATTGGTATTTGCCTTGATACCGAAGGCCCCGGCCTTGGATTAAAGAATATAGTGAACATGTACGGTGTTCACCACTTAGTTCGACATGAAAGTTAAACTCAGTCTACATAGCTTGTCTGTTTTACTCCGACAAGGTTTTGAACACTTTGACTTTAGTCCCACAATTTTTTTTTAAAAAAAAAACAATATAGTGCATTATAATTAGTCTTAACCTGTGTTCGTATATTACTTTCAGATGCTGAGCAAATCCCCCCTATTCTTGAACGAAGTGATGCAAGTGCCAATCCCTGGATTCCCAGACCTCTCGCAGTCTTCAACAAAGACAAAGATCATGTCTACAACCCAGAGGACGACCGTTCAAACGTCCTGGCCATCTTCACCGACGGTAGCTACAAGCGGGACGACATCAGCTATGGTAGCACAGGAGCCTGGGCGTTCGTAATTTACGACACCTTTAAACGCATTACTTTAAACACAATACAACTGTACGAAGAAAGTGCATCGGCGCCTTGTGCGGAAGGACCATTTCATATGGAGATATTGGCGGTCTATAAGGCTTTGATGCATATCAGACAGCTGGTTCATGGAAAGCACATGCGGCAGCAATTCATACGGGTACATACAGACTGCCAGGTAAGATTCCTTTTTCATATATACTAGCCATGATAAAGTTTGGACCCTTTTTGCAGAGTCCATAATATATAAGTTGGTTCAAAAATGCACAATTATTGTTTATTTTTTCAGAATGTTATCGACCGACTCCACAGGCCACCTTGGCAATTTAGACGGCCAATGAGCGACCAGGAAGAACATTTCATATGTCAAACAAAGGAACAAATCATTTTTCTCTGCAAAGCCAGAAATGAAGTAGAAATTGTCTGGGTCAAGGCGCACACCAGAAACCGGCGGCATCTCGGCAATGAGCGGGCTGACGAGCTTGCCCGCATGGCTCTGGAGGACGCCTCGCAAACGAAGCCCAGTGGCAAGTCTATCTTCGGAGACTACTCGGTGGATGAGGAAGAAGAAGCCGAAGAGGAGCAGAGCAGAATTGATTTTCTGCTGACCGGGAAATGTCAGATTAGCGGAACATCTGCTAACCTTAGATAAAATCAGTCTAACTTTGAAAGTAAATGACTCGAACGTATTTATTAACTAATATTCTAATTACTGCAGCTGATCTAGAAACATCAATTTAGCCGACCCCTGATAAATGAACCAATTATGAATACTCTGATTCCCAGCTAACAAATATGAGTGTTCAGGCATGTAGAAGATCAATAAATGTATCATGTCAAATCGTTTTGGATATCATCATACTCATTCCGGGCGCAAATCTCGAAATCATATACCTTTATCTTCCCGCCAAAATGAAAGCAGGCATAAAAATCCGCTAGATGCTGCTAGTGTCAGGAGAGTAGCAAGGTTCAAGTTTTCACCTCAAAATTTTCCGCGCTCCTCTCTTTTCTTTTATGGGCTGAGTGTTAACTGTGAGGAGAGAAAGGAAAGTTCTTTCGAGAAAGTCTTTCCTGAGAGGTGCTATGCTAACGCCATCTAAGAACATACAGACCACGTATTCAAAAAAGCGCGGGAAGTATGAGGTATAGACGAGGACCAGGCGGGCATACTCCCAGTCTGACCTCAAACATGCAATGTATGCTCTAGCTGCCTTTAATTACATAGTGAGTCGCCAAGCTCGGCTGAGTTTGGAACCTTTAGGTTTGACTACTCAATATTCGTCATCCTCCTCCTCCCTTGCAATCAATGCAAAATTGCGTTGTTGCTGAGAACTGAGCTTGTGGCCTGTCTGGGCTGCGTTGAGTCACAATAGCATGGGCGGAAAAGGATGGATCTATCCTTCTATCAAGATCCATCTCAAGAGCCGAATTCTTGTTTGGAACCATTCTCAGCAGCTGCAAAGGCAGCTTAGCCTGGAACTTTTGGCCCGTACCGACCTCTCAGGCCAACGGTAGGTGGCAGATCACTATGTAATTAAAGGCAGCTAGTAAGCTCCATACAAGTATAATTATTTATGAAACTTGCTTACATTTGCAAAGTGACAACCGCAAAAAATACTATTAATGGGAAATGTAATCTCTTTGTTTTGCGCCCCCTTAACCAGCAGATGGCGCTGCAGGTCGTAAGATCCAATAAATGGCTTTCATTACTAGGATCTCACGACCTACAGCGCCATCTAGCGGTTAAGGGGGTGCAAAACAAAGAGGTTACAGTTCTCATTGTCCTGTTCATATATATTAAAAATGGACATTAGGACAGCTTGAGTTAGTATTAGACCATGGAGAAGAAACAAGTCATTGCTTAAAATGGTTTATGAAATAGAGTGGGGGCGCGTAATAAAACCGGGCATCATTACTTCCATCCCCGATGGAGGATTCGTAAACAATGCAAAAGTACATTGTATACGAATTTGTAGTCTAGTAAATAAAAAAGTACGATTGCTCAGCGCCAAACGAATTTTCTTTGCTGTATTCTGGCCTCCCATATCTAATTAATCTTTCCCGTTTTACTTTTTTTTAAAGCAAAAAAGTTACAATCTTAACTAGAACGAGTGGGCTTTAGGCCTTCAGTTATTTTTTGTGCAACTGGCCGGGACGTAAAATGTCCGACATTCTGACCCCATATTAGTTAATATTGCTATAATGGTTTTAATAATCCCACTTTAATGTTCTGTGTGCTTACTGTAAACCTTTTAAGGAAATATACTGTAAATTAAACACAAAGGCGTTAAAACGCCTTAATAATTTTAAACTAAAAGGGTATAAATTGCATATAGCCAAAGTAAGAAATACTTGGATCCTTGGTCTCATTAAACGTTTATAATACGTCGTTTACTATGACAGACAAGTGACCTGCATATTCAGATTACCTTTTAATGCATTGTCCCAGTCACTGTGGCTGCCTTCAATTTGCAAAAAATGAGCAATACATAGTAAAAATTAGGTCATTTCCTGTTTTATTTGATTAAACTACGTTAGCTACGTAGATACAAACAAACGGGCTACATTATAATTGAGCAATCTTGGGTACAGGCAATGAAAGTTTAGTTAATACTTAACCATGAAATAGACAGAACTAGAACAACAATGGGTTATGAACGTAACAGCAGCACAGACAGTGGCTGTGGTCTCACATGTCCCGGTATTG
>LR141265.1:0-13132 GCA_900659605.1 Tisbe holothuriae | reverse complement strand
GACTGAGGTGCTTGTCGTGGACGATAGTGTCCACCAAGATCGTGCAGATTTCCTGAAATATGCGAATAGTTTTTAGAGTTAAGTCAAAAAGATAGAATACTGATCATGCACAGCTGGGGTAAAAGAATAATCATTAAAGTTCAGTCAGCGACAACTTCATGAAGGCGTCGATGGTTCAGTTAACTGCTTTCATATTGCTCAATCTCACCTTGAATATCCCCACGACCGACAATGTGAGCGATGACGCCTCCGTGATGACAAAGTACTCAAACACCTCCATGACAAACGCAATCACCCCTCCAGTGAGAATCAAACCTCCGAAGCCAAGCACATCAGAGAACTCCCCGTATCGAAACGCCTCATCGGACGCCGCCAGCCGCAGCCCCTCAAAGTAGCCGAACGCCGGCAGCAGCGACACGATCATGAGCGGCTGCACGTGATAGACAAAGTCGAGCGGGTTCTGCAGCCCCAGCTTGCTCTTCTGCATGATGAGCTGCGAGAATGTCCACCGCACGCCCGACGTCATGGACGCCATCAGCACCATGAGGAAGCCCGTGAGGCTGAACACGGTCGACTTGTACACGAAGAGGAAGAGCCCGAGCGAGATCATGCCCACGATGAGGATGAGCGACCAGTGCTTGCGCTCCAGCCCCAGGCAGACGGCGAACAGCAGGATGAAGAGCACCGTCGTCGTCTTGGTCATGGTGTAGAGCGTGACGCTCACGTACTCGAAGCTCCACTGGCTGAGGCCGATGTCGATGGCGGAGCACGCGGCCACGATGAACATGCGCGAGAGGTAGGCGTGCCAGGGCAGGACGACGCGGTCGCGTCCGGTGGCGCACGTGTAGGCCGAGCGGCAGATGGAGGCAAAGACAAACTTGAGGAACAGGTGGCAGATCACGATGCCCAGGGGGAAGTGATGGTGCTGAAAGGATATTAATTAATTATAAGAGGTTGACGTGTAACGTAGTAAGCTCTTCCTTACCCTGATGACTTTCTTCTGGAAGAATGTGAGCGCGATTGAAGAGACAAAGTAACCGACGATGACTGTGGCGATCTTTGTGACCTGCCCCCACCACGCCTTTGAGGCGAGCTTCTGCCGCAGCTTTGCCTTGGCGTGCAGGATCTCGCTCGAGGCGTCCTTCTGGAGGCGGCGACGTCGCTGAGTGGACGACAGCAGGGACATGTTGGACCGATGACGGACGCGATGGTGGCATGCACAGATGGGGACGACTGGCGCACTTGCTGCAGCACTGGTCACTGGGGTCACTGTGGTCAGGGCGGGTGGGTCACCATCAGGTAGCAATTGCGCATAGTAGAGCTTGAGGAGGAGAATCCGAGGAGAGTGCGAGAGAAGGGGGCAAGGTGATTAACACCTGTTGCAATGTCTCCTTAAGGAACGAAAAGTCCCCTTTTGTTCTTTAATCTCTAGAGTGTGACAGTCTTTTATTCTGCAAATGTCATAACTATATCACTTGTGTAGTTGTGTTGAACCAAAATAGTCGTCGAAAAAGTTACACGCACACAGACAGGCAGGCCGAGTTTTCGTTCGACGCAGCTCAGCGCGTCCGTCCGATCTCCCCGTTCTCAGCAGGATCCCAGCAGCGCTTAGCGGCTGAGGCAGTAGCAGAAGGAAATATAGCAAGGAAAACACTTGCCTGAATTCAGGGGGAAATGAGACTGGAAGAAGCAGAAGCAGCTTGAATCGCTAAGATTAATTCATTAATATCTTTGCACTATATATAGAATCTTAGTTAAAAAAGGTTGGGCTCATTATATTTCCAGTATGTCGACAGCTACAAAGGATCTCAACAGGAGCATTTCCCTTCGACAGTGAAAACTGTTTGTCGATCGTTTGTCTCCCCTGCTTGAATCTGTCAAGTGATCTTGTGGAGAAGAAAACAAATCTGAAATCCGTAGAATCCTACTTCCTAGTTCCAAATACAGCCATGGCTTCCCCTTCCTCCTCTGGCACCCCGCCCACTGGCACTGCCCTAGACGCTGCCTCAGACCCAGCCCCAGTCGGGTCAGTCCCCGTCCCGTCGTCCCTGTCCCTGTCGATGTCGTCTTCCGTGGAGGAGGCGCTGGACGCCAACCTTCTGTCCCCGCCGATGACGGCAGAGGAGGCCGCCGACAAGTGGGCCAGGGACATTGCAAAGTACGTCGACCTCAAGTGGAACAAGAAACACGTACGTATGGATGCACTTCAGTTCAGTGCATGTATACAATAACTCTCTTTCAGTCCCAGCCGTTTGAGGACGCCGTGTCCGACCTGACGTCTCGCATGGACGAGTTCCACCACCTGCTGTCCATGAGCCAGTCCGACGCGAGCACGTGTCTCTTCAAGCAGAGGCCAAAGATGGAGAGCAAGTTTGAGGAGATGCAAGTCGTCTTCAGGAAGATTGACAGGTGGGTAAAGAAGATTTTAAATTGACATGCATGGTACTTATTGTCTCTTTTCAGGCTTGAAGCGATGGTTGCCAGAGTGAAGTCGGATGTTGATGAAACCGAGAAGCGTTTGGCTTTGGCGGAGGCCACCGTGGAAGAGGACGCAGCCGGGATCAAGGCGTACATGCCGGCGTTTTTCGTAAGTACTAATGTCACTCATCCATATAAGGAAGCATATTATTAATATGTATTACGATAACTAAGTTACTCCTACTTCAGCAGCTACTTGTATTTTAGTTACCAACCAGAACCACGTTCTCTAACGCTAGAGCATATGCATTACACAAAATGAAATGACGTTACTTTTAAAGTCGTACTCCACAGGCTACTTTGCCAAGTCCATAGGTACTACAATTATCGCGTTATTTTCAGATGTCCAAGTCTCCCTCCCTCTCCGGCGCCCTGAGCTCCTCCTCCGCCTCCGAGCTGTCTCCGTTAGATCTCTTCAAAACGGAGGATTTCTTCCCGGAGGACTACAGCAAAAAGTGATGGGGAAGGAAAACGGACCGGGCGACCCTCTAGAAATGTGATACGATCCCAGGTATGTGACGAAATGTAAGTGTACTCGGGATATATTTTCAAGCTGGCTCATTCATTGTATTACTCGCAGCGCACATTTTGCTTGTTTCTCGTGTCCAGTGACGGTGTCCTTAGAACTTAACTTTTGCCTCTTAAAAATTGGAAAGCTGGAATTTGAAGCATCTGAAACATTGTTTATCCCTCCCTTCCTGCAATCACTTTTTATAACCCCACCATTAAAATTTCAAGGCTGTTTGTAACATTGCTTGAAGCATCATGTTAATTTCCTTCCCTGAAATCTCTGGGCATCGCAAGCGATCGGGGATATTAGATTAGATCCGCTCGTCACATTGCCTCTCCTTTCTACTCTTTTGTCTCTTGTATAAAGCTTGTTTTAAGAGTCTCTTACGAGACTACAAGACAACTGACCACGCGTACTTTTCCCCTTTTATTCCTAGATGTATCGCGCTAATAATACGTGCGTTTGCTAAACTGATCTGGCTTTCTATCTCGAAATGATGAGCAGTGATTTTATTTTCGCTTCGGAATGCCTGAGAAAGGCAGTGTGGGCTAAAGACTAATATTTTAGTTTTTATCACTGTTAAAACAACTCTTAAAACTTTTTTGTCTGGCCAAATGCTCTTAACACTTAATCGATGCTTTCTCTCTTTTCTTCTCTTCTTGTTTCTCTTTGTCTTTGAGCAGCCTTCTGCTCCTCTTTCGAGTTCGTTAATTATGCGGGACGAAAGACAAACAGTGCGACGACGACTACTCGAACTACAACCCGCTTTTAATTATGAACCTCGGAGGACATTCATTTATTTTTTCCTGGGGTTGTGATACTCACTGTCGTCAAGTACAACATATTACAAAAATATTCAAATTTCGAAATATTTTATTAAAAAGGCTATGCTGTACTTGTAGATTGAAGTCAAGCCCTTCTTTTTCGTATTGATTGCTAACTGGCAAGGTAACTGAAATAATAAAACGTAGGAAAAAGACTTGTTCAGACATTCTTGGTATTCTGATCTGCTGATACTTCTCGTTTCTTCTTCTTCTTCTTTCAGAAACCCGGAAAGTGCAACAGATTCGGCGTCGGCGGCCGCAGCAGCTGCGAGGGCGACTACGTCCCAATCGAGAGATCGCCCATCGCTACACTACATACAACTAAAACAATAGCCGAGGGGAGAGGGGCTGATTTGGCTGTGTGCATGGGTGCGTGATCATCAGTCTGGCTTTTCAACCCAGTCATCCGAAGAGAAGAAGAAGAAGTGAGAAGAAGAGACGGCAGCAGCAAAGTATCAGTGTATCAGGGCAGCAGATTAGCTACATCGTATACCTCCTAAGACTTCTTCCTTTTCTTCTTTCCTTCGGGGTTTCTGTTATGTGTGGACCGCGCAAAATTTTCGGATCGAAAGAAGAATTGGAAAGCAGCTCGCGCTTTATCTTCTTCTCCTATTCTCTCCTTTCAGTTGCGGGAATAGCAGTCGCCAATTAGAACAAGGAGCTGAATAAGCATTGTGAAAGAAAAACTGACTCTGAGTTGCATCTTCAATGAGTGTTAGTTCTCTCCGAATGAGGAATTTCCCTCCCCCGCTGTTACATTGAAACTGCAAGTGCAAAGTGATTGTGGCAAGGAGGAGGAAAAAAGCTTGTTCCTTGTCGATCGCACTTTTTTTTGGAAAAAGCAGCATTCGAGCGTGAATGGAGATTTGTCAGTGCCGATTCGCAGGAAGAAAAGCAGTTTCTAACAAGAAACACCCATGAGTCCTGAGCAGCATTCATCATCGTCATCATTACCCACGCTCACGTTATTCCCACGAGAGCTCTCAACAGTTGCAGTGCTATGGAAGAAACCGCACCAGTTGCATCCACTTCTCTGGTGCCGCCGATAGCTGACAGCCCCACACTTCAGCCAATCACCATCCATCATGCCTTCTTCCAACCGCTACCTGGAGACCGAGTACGAGGACGCGCGCCAGCGAGAGGAGTACAAACGCCAAAGGCTCAAGCAGTCCACTCACGTCACCACTCAGCGGTCCGACTGCGAGAACTGCCTGGAGGAGTTCTGCGGCTGCGGCGTGTGCTCATTCAAGATCATCCGGCTGGTGGCCGCGTCCTGCTCCTGTGATTCATCCTGCTTCACCATCTTCATCTACATCGTCTTTCCAGTCTTCGCAGTCACGGACTTTGCGCTTGGCTTCCTTGCCAAGGAGCAGGGATGGTATGACCGCAGTGTAGGGGAGATCGTGTGCGACTGGAGTGCAAGTGCGTGTGCGGTATGGATCGCACTGGCTCTGGCTGCTACACTAGTGGCCTTGTTTGCCGTCGTGGGGAAGGTGTGCAAGGCCTTCTGCCGGTGCTGCGGCTGCTGCCCAGTGCCACCGGATGACGACGACGAGGAAGCGGCCACCTCAGCTAGGCAGAGCCGTCAGAGCAGCGTAGACCCGCGCAGTCGACGTCAGAGCCGCATCAGTCATACCAGCCACTACAGTCATTACAGCCAATCCAGCTTCAGTCCCAGCCATCAAAGCTTTCACCCTGACCAGATATCTGTGCGGAGTGGGATGATAATGGCGCAACCGACAGAGCACGGTTATGTCTACGGCGACCAGCTGTTCCCAGTGAAGGAGGAGGGCGGTCCTGAGGCTGGAGCAAGAGTGCACCAGGGCCAACGTGAGCACAGACCTCTCCCTCGGTACTATGGTGATAGTGACCGCAAGCTGAGCGGAAAGATGTCTCATGTCAGCCTGGACCAGGCGTGACGGGCTCAATCTTATGCCCTCGCAAAAATGAGTGCAGTGAGAAGAAGAGAAGAGAGAGAGATCGAGAAGAGCGTGAAAGAATGACAACGACTCAATTACTTTTCAAACTCTTTTCTTAGGATGAAAGTAGAGGGATAATGTTTGCTGGGTCAGCCTTGGGGTTTGCAAGGTGAATGTGTCTGCCTGCCGTCGTGTTAAAACAAGCTCAATGTGCCGAATAACGGACGCGCTGAAACATGATTAAGACTAAAGGAGGGAAAAGTCATTACCAAAAAGATATGTGATATGATATACCAAGGACGAAAAAAGCCTGGCAAAACAATTAGTCTTGCCTTCGGCTTCAGCATAAAACAGAAACCACAGATAAAAACTCGAGATAATCGAATATCCTGATCCCAAATCGCACATTATAGTAGCATGGCCAGGCTCGAACAAGCCCCAGTATGAGTCGATTTAAGGCACGGATTAACGTGATTGCCCCGTGCTGTATTTGGGTGCTTTCTTCTCTGCCCCAATGTTAAAATATGTCCAGGAAAGGGGGAAGAAGAAGAAGAAGACCGAACAACAACGAGGATGATTCGCATTTTCATTCACTCAAATTCGTCATTATTAACGCCGTAGATAGTTATTAGCTTACAACAAATGGCAGAGTATTCCTTAAAGGCCTATCTATACTCGTTAATGCAACTGTTATGATGTACTTAACGTTACTTTTCATGCTTAATATAAATATATAATAAAGCTATTACGCAGTAAGCCATCAACACAACAACAGCCCTTCATCAAACATTATGCCTGATGCTTTTTCATTCAGTTTGTAGGTCACATCACAGCTGTTTCTACGTGTTTTTGACAGCGGCATTTTCTGTCCCTGATTATGTTCAGAAAATGATCGCTTTTTACCAATGTTCATTTTTGAGTAGCTTCCTATATTCGAGAATGACACGTAAGAAGGACGACTTTACTTTGTCGTTGCTATGCGAAATAATATGTTACATTTGCGAGCAATGTGTATCCTAAATAGCAAACTCTTTATTGTTGAATAAACACTTGTACATTGTGGCGTTACCATGCATGCGTTCCACATTGCACGCACGGTCGGTGTGATCAACACTGGTTCAATCTGGAATATGATCACACTCCCTGCCGGCGCTCATGCACGTATACATGGGATGATACTCTGCTTTTTATGCTGACGGCGGTAAAAAATATCCCCTCTTTGCGGCACCTGTGCTGCATATAAGACTGCATGTCGAAAACGTCTACCCGGGTCGAATCATTCCAACAAAGACTCTCAAATAGAAAGCACATCATATTTTACACTTGATTCAATCATGGCTACTGCCGTTCAATCAATTCTACGAAGGAGCTCCTCCATCCTAAGACAGTTGCATTCAAGTAAGTCCCTATTTCCGCCTAACGACAGTTATTGCAGAGCTTTTTTAGCATTATTTATTGCCGCTTTCCGGGTTATTTAGATATTCCTCTTTTCCTCGGCTCAAATGGGGAGGCAAATTCTAACCTTTCATCCGCTAGTGGCACATTATTGCCTGCTCTGTCTCCCCTGCCTGCCGTCCCTGGCAAATGCTTTAAATCCCCGGGAGATTTCCCATTCGAGAAAACGTCTCTTTTTTGCCCCCGAATCTCATCAGGCCAGAAGAAAACTCCGGCAATTTTTTTGCACTCAAATCTTCTGTGAAAACTGTTTCTCCTTCGGATGCATCTGTTTCTCTCCAGACGACATCAGGGCGAAAAGTGACAAAGCTCCAGTCGCAATTTGCCCTTCTGTATCACCGTCATTAATCTTTCAGGTCGCCCTTCTCCAGCCGCCACGACGATTACTCGCCCGTACCACGAGAAGGCCGCAGCCAGTGCCGTGCCCGAGAACCTCCAGGAGCTGAACCTGTCTTCCAAGTCTCAGGGGTTTGGGGATCGCAGCAGGGAGGTGTCCGGAGAGCAGACGAGCAGGATGTTCTCGGGCGGCTTCATGACCGACCAGTCGGCGAGGAGTGAGGCTGGATCTGACGATCACGGCTACGACCTGGGAGGAAACGCCGATTTGCACTCGGTCACATCGGTAACTAATTAAGCTCCTAATCAAGACTTGAATTATATGAAACTATTTTAGAACAACGTTCCGGAGCCGTACTCTCCTGGCGACGCGCACGACTTGAAGGAGGGCGTGCCCGAAGGCTTGTCTGACATGAGCCGCAGCCGTGGCCAGCGCTACGCCATGGAGGACAGAATCGACCACTCCTACGATATCAAGTGATTTAATTTGGCAGATGGGGAGGAAATATAAGCGATATTTATCCACTCTTTTATCACCTTGTTTCGCTCGTAAAGAGGCAGTTTTCCGGGAAGGTGCTTTTTCATCGTTGTCTACGCGGGCCGGAAGAAAACAAGCACAAAAAGGGTTATAGACGGTTGCTTCGGTCGAATTTTTTCCTGGGCCTATATATCGTTCATCACATGTAGTTTAACGAACAATCGAATTAGCTAACAGTTGGTTCATTTAGTATACATTTGCGCATAGAACACATTGCCCTAGACTGTTATGCTGGAATGAGATGAAGACAATATTCGCAGAAAGTATTCAAATTTGCCTTGCCCTCAAATGTTCAACCCTTTACTTTCATCTCTTCCGGAAGACTCAGAAATGCTGCAAATTTGGAAAATATATGATGCAGTGTCTGAAAGTGTCCATTCGATCTGGATAGTTGTTATTGGGTGCATAACATTGCCTTCGAACCCAACATAGGCATTAATAGTTTCCTCAACCCTGTAAATATGTTATTTTCCCCGGGTAGGTCTATCCGTGCCTTTGAGTGTGCTATTTTTCTATTACTACATAATCGAAAAAAGCATTCCCACTCATAGATCCGTGCTATTGCTATTTTCTCATCTTTGAAACATGGGAAATTGCAGATGGCATCAGAAATCCTCAGTCCCCATTTGTTGCTTCTTCCGAGTGCAAAAAGATCATTAAAGTTTCTTGATGGTGTTTACGTGATAGAAGAGAAAAGGAGACTAGCTGTAAAATAATCATATTGGCGATTATGATCTAAATTGGTGCAAATGAAAGATATACGTTTGACTCGTGTGTTCAACTTAGTTCATTTCAAGGGAAATAATAAAAATATATTGGTTAAATGTTATAATGATCTACAGGGATAAATTTTATGCTCCGAGCCAGACAAGTGGTCGCTATAAAACATGTTTAAAGGAGGGGGTCAGACCAAATGGGAGGAGGAGAAATCACTAGGGGCAGACAGCAGTCCATAAACGATGCAATCTTACTTCGATTTTATAATGAATATAATAACGGCGGGCGGGCAGCGATACTCGCTGCTGCCTCTGATAATTATAATAATTCATTGTCTTTTAGTTGGCTGTTTATCTATCTTTGACTCGTCAACGGCACTCCCACACTTTAATGGTCTGATCGACACTGCCACTGATCACATACGGCACCGACCTGTGGAAGTCCACCGACGTGCAGAAGTGCGCGTGCGCGTCCAGTCGCTTTTGGCAGCGCCGGTGCGCCAGGTCCCAGATGCGCACGCTCTTATCGTCGCTCGCGGACAGCAGGTACTTGCCGCCCGGATGCCAGGACAGACCGCGGATCCAGTTATCATGACCGGATAGAGTGAAGAGACACAGTCCGGTGCTCACGTCCCAAACCTTGATGGTCTTGTCGCGAGATCCCGACGCGATGAACGGGCCCCCGTGTTTACTGCGGTTGTCATCCCCTGAGCCCCCGCCGGAGGCTGATTTTGCGGCCTCGTTGATGGCCGCGGTGGCGGACTCCGGCGCGAACGCGATGCACTCGACGACGTGGTCGTGCTCTCTAAGCTCGAGCTTGCAATCTTTGGTCTGTTGCGCCCACACGCGCACGGTCTGGTCGTTAGAGCACGACGCGATCAGCTCGTCTCCATAGACGCGCACCATGCGCACCCAGTCGCGGTGTCCTGTGTACGTTTTGATGCAGAAGCCGGTCGCCACCTCCCACATCTTGATGGTCTTGTCTCGGGACGCGGACACGAGGTGGTCCCCGGACGGCACGAACGACACGCTGCTCACGTTGTGGTCGTGGCCCTGGAGCGTCTTGAGGCACTCGTAGGTCTGGAAGTCCCACAGCTTGATGCTCATGTCGGCGGAGCAGGAGGCGAGCAGCTTGCCGCCCGCGTCGAACGCGATGTCCTGAACGCTGTCCGTGTGGCCCTTGAGCGTGCGCTCGTAGTCGCCGGTCTCAAAGTCCCACACCTTGATGGAGGCGTCCTCCGAGGCCGAGATCATGATGCTGAAGATGGGGTGGAAGAGTACTCTCGTGACGGGCGCCCGATGGCCGCTCAGCGCGTACTTCTCGGGCGGGCGTGGGATCCACTCGGACGGTGTGCGCTTCTCGCGCGTCGGCGCGCCCGCGATGTACTCCTTTTCCGCCTCAGCAAACTTGGCCTCAAGCTCATTCACCTGGAAAATAATATGAACGACGATGGCGATCAGAGCTAATAAAATGCGACAAAAAGGGGAAAGTGCCGTCATCATAAAACTGTTGTTATACCTTTTTCTGTAATCTGATGACCGAGGTCCACTTCTTTTCCAACAATCCCGCGTACTTCTTATCAATATCCCCTGGCATGTCCGTCTCCCGCTTGAACGCCTCCAGCGCGTCATTGTAGCCGTTGCTCATGAGGTACTCGGCCACGGCCTTGTTCAGCTCCTCCCTCTGTCGCTGTGACAGCACCATCTTCAGGCAGCTTTGTTTACACTCTAGGAGAAACTAAGCACTTTTGACTCTTCTTCTTCTTCTTGCTCTTGTTTAAGGTCTGCTCCCTTGCTGCTGCTTCTCCTCTCGTTGTCCCCCCGTCGAAGGGCGTGACAGCATTATGAACGGAGGCCTTATTTGTGGTGTTCGATGACGTCGTCTACACTGGCCAAGCTGAAAGAGAAAGAACAATAATATTGAATGTGGGTTGCAAAGAGAAGTTTTTGAGTGTGAATGAATGGGCCCGGGAGAGAAGAAGAAGAAGAAGAAGTTGTTCTCTCAAGAGATGACATGACCATTTTTGCTCCGTTTTGAACAGAATCTGACAGTTCAGTTCAACACTGCACTGTGCAATATGTTTGCGACATAAGTTGATTGCAACCTATTATCATGTCGAGAAGGGGAAAACTTCCCTAAACCTTTCAGAGAAATGAACTGCTTTTGGTTACGGTGAATAATGGCACCGTCATTTTAGAGCCTGCCTGCCAAATATGAAGACAAGGAGGGAACATAATGTTTGCTCATGCTTCTGCCGTGTAAATGAATAATCTTCTCCCAGTCGAGTCTCGGATTTCTAATTTGCTCAACTTTACGCAAGGCCTTCTTCAAACATGACAGTAATGACTCTGGCATCTGCTTAGCAGTCGCTGAAGGCATTTCTTGCCCTTCCTTTCTGCGACCTCTGACCTTCTTTTGATGAACATCAACAAAAGAAGGACTGAAAAGAGTGAATTGATGCTTCTTCAGAGCGGCAATTTCACCGACGATGACGATTAACGACCCAGCGTGACAATGAAGAAACCAATTCATATTGAAAGGAAAACCGTTAAGAGGATCGGCCAATGTTAACGAGTGATGCATCAAGTACTTTGTTTTCTGAAAAGTGTTTGCTGCACGTTCTTCCTTCCTTCCTTGTTTCTCTTTCTATTGTATTGTGACATTCCTCATTCGGTTCTGACATTTTGCCGGAGGCCTTTTCAATAAGTTTTTCCATCCCCATTTGGACAGAGCAGACAGACAGGCCAAGGAATCTCTTTTCTTCCTTACTGGCCGTTTGAATCTGTTCCAGTGTCCTTTTTTGGCCCCTTCTCCTTTTTTACGACGAGGCCAAACTTCCTTCCAATCTTGCTTCTCTTCAATTCTCCTTCTCTCTCTCTCTGTCTCTCTGTGTCTCTCTCCATCTGGAACAGAAGTCTCTCTTGTATCCGATTGGAAGTGCAGAGAGGGCCGGGCATGAATCATCCTCGACTCTCTCAAGTCTCTCACTCTCGCTCTCGTTCCAGCCTTTTCCTCCATACTTCTCTCTCCATCTTACTTACCTCTCTTCTCCAATTCTGTGGCCTTTGTTTCCGACCGACGGCACCCTTCCAAAGAAAAGAGCCTTTTCGGGATCGACGAATGGGATGGGAACGCTCTCTGTGTTGGTGTCCCCGGCGGATTGTGGGATTTCGAGAGTCCTTCCCGAATCAGAGCAACACTCGAACCAACGAGATGACCGACGAGGGGTCGGTGGATCCCACTGGGGCTGTTGGTGACCACTGTGACACACACTGGAATGGTTTCGGAGGATCTGTCTCCGATCTTTCGCCTTTCGTCCCTTTCGTTTCTTGCCTTCTTTGAAGGAAGTCTTCCCTTTGAAGTTAATTCTTTCCGTTCTTTCCGTTCCATCCGTTTCAGTCCGAGCTCAGCTCAGCTCAGTGGAGCTCAGCACTCTTCGCCACTCTATACCACTGAGGGAGAGGCAGGCAGGCCAGGCGGCAGCTAGCAGAGACGAGACGAGGGATGACAATAGGAAGAGGCGGATGAGAAAAAAAGGAGCCGATAGGAGATTAGGTCAAAAAACGAAGATTAAAAGCCGGTTTTAAGTAATGTAAAAGACACTTTCTGGGTATCTTTTTTGCAAAGGCAACTTACTCGAGAAATTTATGTGAACATGATCATGAAATGCCACCAGACTTGGCATATTTTCTATCGGATAGTGCTGTGTTCCCTGTTCCCTCTCCCTTTTGCCTGCGTGGAGAGGGAACAAGAGTCAAGAGAGGAGAAGAGAAAAGAAAGAAAGGAGGTTCCCCGTTCTCATCATCATCACTGCTGCTGCTGCTGTGCTGGGTCCGTCCGAGTGCCTTGCTGAGTCGATCTACTGATGGGATCTCTGGAAAACGGTCTTCTGCCGTCCGCTGCGCTGCCTGAGAAAATGAAGAGAAGCTGAGGCTGAGCTAGGGAGGAAGGAAAAGCTGAGGAATGGATCATTATGGATGAGCTGATCGGGAGAAGAAGGCCAAGGCGGGGACCAAGAGCAAGAGCAGAGACATGGGAAAACAGTTCAAAAATCAAAACACACCTTCACTCCTCAATCCTCATGCTCCTTTACCACAAGCATTACTAGTAATTTGAAATTGCAATGCAAATTACTGTAATTTAATGTTTTTTTTGTAATTCAAATTGTAATTCATTACATTAGTCTGGAAATGTAATGGTAATTGTAATTTGGGTGCAATTGCAGAATACGTCCACCACTCGATAAAATCTGAATATGCACAGATACAGCAAAACTGAGGTCATTTTTGGATTTTTCAGCATATTTTACATATTAATCCACAGTCTTGATGTTTTTGAAGCACAAATAGTACCC
>LR141264.1:0-13126 GCA_900659605.1 Tisbe holothuriae | reverse complement strand
AGCCACAAGGCCGCTTTCAAGGACCATTTTGTGTTGTGTGTATATACACAATATATGTAGCCCCATATTAGATGGCTCAAAGCCAAAATGAGGAAAAGGAGCCTTCCCTCTTTATTGCATCCCAGGTATTACAAAGGCCAATTCTTCAAATTTGTACATATTGAATAATACACGTACGTACTCATAATGTTGATAGCCTTGCAGTCTGTAACCTAATATGCGTATTTCGTCAGTTGAGCACAAAGAAATATAATATCCAGAGGTCTGTGAATGCTATCAGACAGCTGAAGCAATCGAAGGAAAGGAAACCGCTTTGGCATATGTAAGGAATAAATGATTGTGTAACATGGAATTAAAGCAGAGAGATGTTTTAATTCATGAATGTTCATTACTTAATCCTAGCTTCAAAGTTGCTTCAAAAGCCTTCTCTCGTTGTATGAAGTCATCATTTGTCACATTGTAGCACCACAAGGAAAGCAGCTCCTTCCATTGTAGAAGGTCATAATATAATATCCCCCTTGGAGGAAAAAAGCATAATACAAACACTCTCTCAATTGCAAAGGACGGAACCGAAAGTTGCTTTGAGTGACACTTTTTTGGTCCCCGTAGAAATTGGGATCAGGTTAGATCAGCCTCAGCCTCTCTCTCTTCTTTTGAAAGAAGCGACGTCTCTGGCAGATATGCCTGCTGCTTTCTTGTACTCGTTCGTACACACAAGTTGGTCGGTGGAAAATATAACTTTTGCTCAAAGTAGCGAGGTGAAAACTTGGACCTGCTTGGAAAACTGCGCAAAGGATTCGTATGAAATATGGGAAGAAGGTTTTCTTTTGAGATCATGTGTCTGTGTGTTGTTCTGTGGGGGATGAGTAGTTTTACCTAGAAATGAAACAATAACGGATTAGGATTAAAATATTATTCATTTACTTTAAAGATTTAATTAACTAGAGTAGCCTTAAAATATGATGTTACAAAACATAAGCGGCTAATTTAGATTTCTATTTTAAGTATATTTTCCCAGCAAAATGGAATAATAACAGCTAGCCTTTCTACTCATTTCCAAGCCCATTATCCAAAGCAGGAAAACACCAACAACAATAACCAATGACTTATAGACTTCAGCTTCTCTTGCTCATTTCTCCCATTCTGACCTTGTCGTGCACATTACTCAAATAAAATGAAGAAGCCGTCCAGAGAAGGAAAAAAAGTAAGACCTCGTCCAACTAATTGCCCATTCTGTTAACGACCCTGAGAGCACAATACACTGGACTCAACCTCTCTTTTTTCAGGTTCAATCTGGCCAGGAGCGAGACCGATGACACAGCCGACGACTACGTGGCCTGCGTGGCCCAGAGCCTCGTGGTGTCCGAGGTCTTCTGCCTACCAGCCGACTACAGGAAGGACGTGCCACCGCCAAGTGAGTTAGTGGTGTGCAAACCCAATTATAAAGGGGGATTTAACCTAATTTCAGCTTCTTTTAATTCCACTTTCAAGTATACGCAAAAGGGTTCTTTAACATATTGGTCGGATTTAAGGTAATAAGGAGGTCAAAATACTCTGCATATATTATTCCAGCTTCCTTACCATAAACTCGACTTCCCTTCCTCAGGGGGTTGAAAATCCCCTCGAGAGGTCGACTCAGCCTTGAAGGCTTAAAAACCCAGCAGCAAAATAAAGAGTCCCGTTAGGGATGACTGGAGAGAAAGGAACACACTGGTGGAATTTCTAATGGCAATTTCAAGCCTTCTTGTTTTCTCTTTCTTCCACTTTTATTCCGTCTTCGTCTGTCTGGGGCTGTCTAGCTCTGGGGCTCTGACAAAACAGAAAAGCTTTTCAAATGTTAAAAACGGGAAATGAAAGTTCAAAAATCGGGGATGAGTTATAGCTAATATGTAATATAGTAGTACGTCTTGAAATCCACTTAACTCCCGCTGTGTTCTCTAATATTTACTCTCTCTCTTTCTTTTCTTGCAGTGAGTGGCCCTGTCAGTGTGTATCTCAAGCTACCCGTCAGTGAAATAAGTAAAATCGACGACCAGAGATCGGTAAGTCAATTAAATATACACGTATTAAAATACATAAAAAGCTTACAATGACATAATGAATATAATAAGCTAAAATCGTGACTCAAATAATGCAGAATGAAGAATTCTAATCAGCTTCACTTTCTTTTATATAATGGCAAAAATTCATCAGCTTTCATCTCCGGAATAAAAAGGTCCAATATTACCCTGAATTAAATTACATGCCAAAAATATAATAATGCCGTTACGTGTCAAACAGACCTGATAAAAGATCCGGCTAAAATTGAGTCTCTTTCCACCTTCATTTGGCCTTATTTATCATCCCCTCCCTGTTCTGACATCTTTGAACTTTGGAATTAATGAAACAGCGAAACTTTCTCAAAATAAATAGAGTAGCTTCTTCCTCTTCTGCACATGACAATGAGGCACAAACTTATTATTCGCTAGTAGAAGTAGTGAAATTAGACTCCCTTTTCCATTAAGCTCCCTTTATTGCCCTCACAATATGAATGGGGAGTATAAGACATTCATTTATATCGTCAATTGGAGTTGGGAGAAAAAGGCTCATTTAAAACTTTTTCGTGCCAGGGTTTAATAGAATTAAACTAGAGAGTACACTTTTTTGTAACAATTGATTAAAGCGCGCATTTCAAGAGTGAAGAGCCCTAATCTTAGAGGGACTTAAGACTCTTGAAGAAAAGAGGAAACATTTTAAGTGCAATCTCCATCCTTACTTTTTTACTCTTGCTGTAAAAAATATATAAATCCCTAGTGTGCAATATAGTCAAACACAAACACAACTGAAGCTGAAAGTTTAATTCGAAATTCTGCGCTGAGAAAGAAAGTGGGAGAAAAAAGTTTTAGAGTAATTCCAGGGAAAATATAACAGTAAGCCAGGATTCTTGACTCCTACTGTAGTTTCTCTTTTCCTCCTTCTTTTGTGCAAACTAGGAGACGAATGGGTCTGAAGTCTAGAAGCTCATTAGACCAAAAAATGTGCACGGCACAGTAGGGTCGAGTTATCTAGAATTAATGGCGGCAACGTGTATGCTTCCATATATTATCATGTCTCAGACAACTGTGCTGCAGGGATAGAATAGGTACGCCTTGACAGACAAAAACCTTGATTTTGGGATCTGGGATTGCTGGAAAAAGTTGCAATTGCAGAATTAGAGAAAAGTTTTTATTAATCTATCTAATGCACAGTGTACAGCATAAAAGCCATTACTATAACATTATACATAAAATGCTTTTCTCATGTAAATGACAGTGGCTTTTTTCGTCCAGGATTACATAGTTTGCATAGAGTGGTTAATAGCCTCTTTCCAGTTTCTATAGAAAATGAAACCCTTGGTAATATTAGATATGCCAAAAAGCAGCCGCAGATCTCGTCCCTTTTTTATCATACACGATATATTGAATAGCCAAAGGCAAACCTATCTCCAAACTAAATATAGACCGGAAAATCAGGGAGCACCAGAGATGTCAAAAACAGGTCATTGAACGACCACTTTAATAGCTTTGGAAACATAATATAATGTCAACCCTACAGAAAACAAAAGACTATCAACTCGGCTGCATTTTGTGCGCGCCTCCCATCAAAACTAAAAGTCCCCTCAAGCCATTTGAACAAACGGCAAACATTCAAGCATTACTGCAGCACTATCATTGAGGGAGGGGAAAGCTTAGCTTTTATATCCATTAAGATATTAATTATCGGGAGGTGAAAAGAGTTTTTCCCTTGAGCGTTCAATAACACACACAGAGAACGTACAATGGAAGCTTTTAAGGTGTTTGGTGGCTCTCTCTCTGATGATGATTTTCTTTCTGGCGACCTTCCCGATGTGTTTTCCTTTCATCCATCGACTGGATATGGAAATGATCGAACTAATGGAAATGGTTTTATACGTGCCCACGGAGGAGTTGCGAGACAAGTTTAGCAGCTCATTTGTCAGACATTATGACACATATTGTCCAGTGCAAGATGCATAAAAGGCCGTGTAAAGATAACATTGGATCAAAGAGTGTCTGAGAGGCTAATGGAGGTAATTTAGCCACCTGAGTGTAATCCACGGATTCATCCCTTTTGTTAGCTGTCGACTCGGAAATGGATCACACGTCAGAAGGAATTAGCATTTGTCTATAAATACCCAAACAGAGACGTTCGTTCTTTGTCAACCCTGACTATCGTTTGTTGTATTCTCCATTTATTGGATAGACTCGTCTGTGACCGGAAAAATGGAATAATATGCGATCGCTCCCACGGTGAGCGGATGTATTCTGTGACAGGTTGTGAGAACTAGGGATGCCATTATGTCATGAGACGTATAAAACGGGCTGTAAAATGGCGTCCCTGATCAGGAAAACGCTGCCATCATCTCATATTTTGAAAGGTGGATGTTTGAATGACAAGAAAAGGGACGTCGTATCTTTTCTCCTCAAATTGTGATTGATGAAATATCAGAGTGGATCGATAATTGATTTTAGACAACATTTCCTGGCAATAACAGCTGCCTTGACAACGCTCAATTTGTAACGTCTTTAAATTTAGCATTCCCCGAAACCGTTTGATCGTAACTCCTTTTAAGACCACAGACAGACAAGACAATCGTTCCCCAAACAAGTCGCTCGTTACTCCAACTTTCCCTCAATTTGCCAAAATGTCTTTTTCGCTTAACGATGCCGTGGGCGGAGATAAGCGTTAAAATGGCATCCCCTGCGATCGTGTAAACAGCTCTGATCAGATTATTTGCACTTTACCTGTCTTGATGCGTCCATCTGCTGCTGTCTCACTTTTACAAATGGAAGGGAAAATCCCGGTTGAAAAGTGGCCGCAAAAGGATTCTTCTGCCTTTCCATTTTATGCTCTGGAAGTGTAATAATATGAACAGAATGGCTTTGGCGCTGCAGATTTAGAGGGGAAATGACAGATTTCCCCATATCCGAGTGCATTTGTCGGAGGAGGAAAGCATAAAATATATCCTTTCTTTTCTTCTTCTTCTTCTTCTACTTAATCGAGTCTCTAACCGTTTTTCATCCAATATAAAAGTAATGGGTCCGATCGCCAAGCCTCTCTACTCCGAGAAATGGATTATTAATAGGCTGCTGTGGCCCCATGCACTTGGCCAAGATAAAGAAGAAGAAAAAGAAGAAGAAAACCTCTTTGCCCATGAGTGCGGCAAAGACTGATTTCTTTCCCTCTCTCATTGAGATTCTTCTTTTCTTTGGGGACCGATGAAAGGAGAGAGAGAGAGAGAGAAGGACAGAGACAGATGGCGTGAATACGCACTGAGCGCACTCACTCACGTATGTAATCACTGAAGGCCATCTCGACTGAGCACGCACGCACGCACGCTCTGACCCAGTCCAAGAGAAGAACGATGAAGGACTGATTCGGTCTCTCTTATGATTTCCACGATATCATGATAGAGGAACATTTTCTTGGAAGTCTGGAATATATAAAGGACTGTTATAGCAAGGGCTGCCACTTTGAAAGATATGTTAAGGGACTTCACAATGGCATCCCTGGATTGATCCTGACTGACTGCACTTAACTGTAACGATAAGTGGTTGGGCGTGTGCGGTCGTTGTGCACCGACCGCTTTTCTTCAACGAGGGACCTCAAAAAAGTAAATGCCCATTAACCTCAAAGTTGAGCCCCCCAACCGGTGTGTGTGCACTTTGATCGGCCATTTATCCTGATCGCACCTCTTTTGCAGCAAATCAGCCTCCGATTGACGTACAAACTGCTGTGGCCGGAGCCGCGCATGATCCTGAACGCGTCCGCGGACTGGTCCGAGGGCGAGATCAACGTCCGCGGCGACATGGTCGACCACTTCTGGACGCCCGACATCATCATCCACGACCTGGTCAGCTTCTACAAGCCGGAGGTGCTCAACCAGGTGGCCGCGCTCGAGGTCAAGAAGGACAAGCGCCTCTACTACAAAGTCAGGTAGGCATTGCTGTACGTTACTCCTGCTGAGGCCATGTGTGCACTTTCCCATGGTAAATGACGGTTACAGATCCATCATACATAAGTAATAAACATCGATCACGGCTACAAGACATGTAAGACGTGCTACTACATTTCTTTCCTCAGAACATAACACTTTGATCTCTTTGCGCGCTTGTACTCTTCGTTCAAGAAAGAAGAAGCACTTTGAGGTCCTTGTAATTGAGAATTGAGGGTAAATGATTATTGTTATGTTTTGTGTACTCTTGCTTACGTGAATTAGGAGTGAGTTATGGGGCAGTTCTAACAGAAGGGTTGCCAGTTTGTCTGTATAACGCTGGCCTTTTACTAACGTTACGTTAGGTATTTCTTTACCTCAATGCAACCCTATTTTGATGTCTTTCAAGGCTTAATGCAGCGAGACGAATCCTTTTTAATCCATTATGTGAGTGTGTAAAGTGTAATTTGCACGCTTAGAAACGACGAGGCTCAAAATGCATTGTTTGTCGGAAAACAACTTTGAGCTACTGCTTACTAACACATAATGGCTATTATTGAAGAGCGATTGCACGGCTTTTTCTGCAATATATGGAGGCAAATTTGTCTCCCTTTTATGGCTGTCAAGGCAAGAAAAAACTTTTTGTATACAGAAGGTAGTCCGATATTTGACCGAAAATGGGCTGCTGTGTCTGCCATTATGTGGAGACATAAAGGGTCACGCAGGCAAGATAGATTGGCTTTAGTTTTCAGACTAACGAGCAGAAAAGTTTGAGAGAAAGGGCGGCAAAAATGCACTCAGATAGCCGTATATAAATGTTATCTTGTCTAATGATTATGCAAACATATAAAAAAGCTCTTCCATTAATCCTTACATAAATTATGAATCGAAGGGAGTTACTGCGAAAATTTCATTCCCTCTGAATAAATCATATTCCCCGAACAAAAACATCCTCTCCCAAATATGAAGGAGAAAGTGAAATAACAGAATTTCTTTCAATAACCCTTTCAAGCTCATTTCCTGCGTCGCCGTCTCAGCCATTTGCATGCATTTCGTGGCAAAAAATGCTAATATCGTCCGGAAAAGGCGTAATCTAAAAGCAAGGCCTAAACACAATCCCAAGTTTTAATACGTTTTCAATGCAACAGTGGTGTTATTGGCGTTTTACCCACAGGTAGCCGCATAACAGCCTTTGTTATTGGCCTTCTATATTCCCTTGCGAGGTCAGTGGAAAACAATCCCCTTCCTGTTATTGACCTCTTCACGGAATGCATCGAAAGCTTAAGCAATGCTTTCTTTTGCATCTGCTGGGAATATACACCACCGGATACTGGTTGTATGTTATGAAATGGGAATAGGTTGTACTTTCAAAAGGCATGGGGATCGTGTCTAAATGAGACAGATACCAGTCCCCTGGATGGTGAATAGAGCATGTCTGAGTTACAAGGACGACTTTTAAATATACATAAGTGGGCTGCCAATTTTCTGGATTCCATGTAGTAAATATAGCCTTTGTAAGACATTGTCCACATTAATTGGGTACACATAAGGCTATTTAAAATGTTATTTACGTGACCTGTGTAGGGGATCATATTAATTCTTAGATCGGGACAGTATGGAAGTTTATTACTCTCAAACCCCTCGAGTATGCAGTCGGTGAAATCAACGACGAGCCTTATTTGGGATTGTAAACGCGGAAATTGTCGATCTTGGGGTGGGGCACAAAGAAGGACATGCGACGTGCCTTCCTTGTCACGCAACTACAAAGATTGAGGCCTCAGACGATACTTTACAAGTACATGTCCCTATTTTCAGGAGTGACCTTACCACGGTATGCAAGGGAATGAAGTTCCACCGGTTCCCACTGGACGAGCACGTCTGCTTCCTCAAGTTAACCAGCTGTAAGTACGAACATAATGTACTATTTTAGGTGGAGTTGTTACTCGGATATGACAGAGATTGATTGCAAAAGGGTCTTAAAACAAAACTCTGATTATACGACCGCTGCAGGGGTAATAAGAACAAAATGACCTGGGTATTAGCAAGAAAGCTTCTCTCTCTAACAGCAGCAGGGGTATGCAGTGGCAGCATCTTTATATGCTTGACTGGCCTCCAAAGCCATAAAATGCCTTACATGTGTTTCTTCTTCTTCCTTTACTCTGTCTGTGGTTTATAGGCAGGAGGTCAAGCGGAATAATCATATTAATGAAAATGTGCCGCCGGGTGAAATATTATGTCTTGACAACTGCATTAGACTGCTTGTTTTAGTCATTATATTCCACCACTGCGTGAATATGCAAACAGTGCATAAAAGCTGCAGCAAACATTGTTGGATAATAACCATGAGAAGGAGGACAAATAGAACCAAGGAGAACGAATTGTACTCAAACTGTCAAGGGCAAATATAGCATTATATGGGATGAAAGACCAACTTAATACGGCTTTAGGTATTGAATGGGTTTATACTCAATTCTTAAAGCAATTAATTTAATGTCAATACAGCAGTTTATTGTCCAAATGGAAGTTAGAGATAAAAGGCAGAAGAATGATGATTCATAAACTTGAGCTCAAAAATATATCCTTTCAGATTGTATCAATAAAAGAAAATCATCAGTATGACATTACAACAATTTATCATCAGTAGTTTTAATGGCTTCGGGGACAAATCATCGGGATTAGGGATGCCACTTTTATGCCTAATATGATCTCTTTTGAGACAATCTGGCATCCCTACTTGTGGATAAAAAGGTCTCAATTTCTATTATCTTCCTGTTGAACAAAAGCTTTTGGAGAAATCGAACATCCTTCCGCTTTTGAAAACTTATCTTTGCTCTCTCTCCAGAGACGGAAAATACAGAGGAGAAATATGTCCTTCTTTTCCCCGTCTATTCGGGCTTTTTGTAGTCGTTTATCTTGTCTGTATGTGTGTATATATATATGGCTTTCTGTAGCAAGGAGAGGCAGCTGGAAACAAAAAGGTAGAATGGAAGAAGATCGGAATGAAAACGTTTTTGAGGAGAAGGGAAAATGGGAAATGACGCCTCTGGGAAAAAGTTTATTTTTCGCTACCCGCAAAATGCCTTTCAAACGATCTGGCAGGTTCAGATAAATGTTTATATAAAATGTTGAATAGAGTAAATTGGTTTATTAAAACAGTGTTTAAATATAATATCATAATGTTTACAGCTACGACAATATTTAAATAAGCCTATTATAGTGATATCTTTGGAGGGCATTTCCAAAAACGACACATTCAATTTTAGACATGCCTAAAAAGCGTGGAAGAAAAATATACAACGCGGCCGCAATAAGCGAGAGGATGATACAAAAACATGTAAAAAGTACTTAAAGTAAGTTGCTTAGTTTTCTCGGAGTTTTACAACTGTGGTTTTTAAATGGGACATTGCATGCAATTGGATGCGTTGAGAGAATCTTGGCAAACACATGCATTTTTAAACAGCATTTAACCATCCAATGGGTACTTTAAAGGGACTAAATTTAGTTCACATGGACCTATTTGAATCCGTCATTTTTGTGGCAATTCCTGGCAACCTACCTTGTCTTAACACATGCATTTTAAACAGCGTTTAAGCCGTTCATTGGGTCCTTTAAAGCGACTATAAAGTACACATGAACCCAATTTGAATCCGTCATTTTCCTGGCAACCGAACTCGTCTTGCAAATGCAGTGCAAATGTGGTTGAATTTTATGAGCCCAATGCAAGCAAGAGGGTCTCTCTCGTTCTTCGCTCTCTCAGATTCCGTATTTGGAGCTGTCGTTTGGAAAAGAGACCGACTTGTGCAAAAGTTAAACTTTCGCTCGTCGCTTCCCGATTTCATCCGTGTTTTTGTTCTCCCTCTTTTTGTACAACCTGCTGCTATATTGGATTTTCCAACATATTTTACTTAATCATGGAGCTACTTGATTAATTTCAGACACGGTTTTAGATGAATGAACGTGATCCTGACTTTACAAAATACGAGGGCTTTTTCATCCTTATTTTTTTCCTTATTTCAGTCGGCTACAACGACCGTGAAATGGTCCTCGACGGCCAGTTCAGCTACGACAACTCGAACCAGCGCGCGCTGCCGTTCAACGTATTCATCAAGGAGATTGACAAGGACCACAGGCTATACAGGGGATCAAACAGTGAGTAAAAGAAAATAATGATTCGTGTACGTTGGTCTTGACTGAGGTTATGAACATTTGTGGCACTTATAAAAATGAAGATATTCTGTCCTTGACTTTCTTAACCAACTTACCTCATTTCATTAGAGACATACTGTAAAAACAAAGCTGGCTGGGTAGAGTCACTAGAGTTAATAAGTCACTAAGTCAGGTATGTGTTATAGACATCTAGCCTTGAAGCAAACACCTGCAGAGGTAGAAAGAGTGGATTAAGTTGCCACCCTGGTGTGTTCGAACCAGACAGTTAGGCCATAAAACGACGGAGCTGCTGCTGCAAATGGCTTTGTTTAGCTCTTCTTTAATTTGTTTTATTGCTCTCAATACACCCAATATTACTAACTTTTATAAACATCAAACAGGTCAAAAGCTATGAAATGCATACAGGAGATTGAATAGTAGAGTGAAGCCCACTATGAGTCTGTAAACGATCTCCCCTCATAAAAGACACAATCTAGCTGCTGTTTGGGTCCCAAGGCTGCCCGTTAAGATTATCACACGCTATGCTTGGTCGTTAATTGCAGCCCAGGCCGTTGCTGCAAATATCGTTAATTCCGCTACAATGAGAGAGATGCAGTAAATGACTTGTTGATAAGAATGGGAATCGGAGGGAAAAAAGTTGCTGCAGGGATTATAATTTGACGGAAAATTGCAATTACTTCTTATTTGTTCCCGTAGGAAGAAGACACAAGTTTTGAGCAAGTTTTTGCTCGATTGGTTTGCAAAAAAAGGCAGCGAATGGCAACCGTAAAGTTGGATAAGTCACAAATTTCGTGGAAATACGAGTACAAATCCTCATAAAGGGATTGTACTACGATGGATGTAATTCAAGCATGAGATATTGAAGTGACCCGTTTTGGAGTTTCTTGCCCCTCAATAGACAGGGTGATGTAAGAAACTGAGTGACAGCATTGATACGCTGAGTGGGTCTTCGATTCTGTCCCTTCAACTGGAGATTGCTGAAAAATGCAATTTGTCCAGAGTGTCTTCAGATGAATTCAGGGTTGCCATTTTGCCATTTTGAGGTTGAACTTGGCATTATTCTGGCAGTGAATGGTATCCTGACAACCCTTCACCCCTACTGCTGCTGCCATCACAGCTAGCATCTCTTTCAGACTCTGGAGAGTTTTTTCCTTCAGCTTTATTCGCTTCACTGAACATCATTTTTCATAGTGTTACATGAGAAATAAATTCGAGGAGGCGAAAAAAGATCAGATTTCTATCCAAGAATGAATTGAAGACGGAGCTACATATTGTTTTAAATTATATTTGTATTCCGTCACCTCTTTTGTAAGGGTTTCTAAATGGAAACGGAGCATCACATAGTTTGAATTCTTCAATATCCTCTAGCTTGCTTTGGCGCGCATGCGACAGAAGGAAACACATTTGTCTCTTTCCCTGGATAAATTAGAACATTGCATTCCTCAGCATAAGATGAATATGCAAGTCTCATTTCGCTTCAATTGTTTCATAGATTGGCAAGTTGATATGCATGAAAATACAGATCAAAGGAGTTTGAGGAATGTTGCAGCTTGCCTAGAGCTTGTCTAACGTATGATAGCTAGCTAAAACAGGATAAAAATATGTGCCGAATGTTCATACAAAAGTAAGTTGTAAGCAGTGGCAGAAAATAATGTAAAATAGCCTGAATAATGGATGGCAGGTCATACAGTGCAGTGGTGCTGCTGTTGTTTCCTGGCCTCTGTATTTTCCCTCACACATCAAAAAAGTGAGTGAATGGCTCGAGATCCAGAGAAAACATGATGCACACGGAAAATGGAGCAGGATTAATGGTCTCTGTACGACGTTGTATAGTATACTTTTTCTTGTATTAGAACAGGGTGCACACTCCACAACAGACCGGCCTTCACTCTCAAAATGCTCTTTCTTTCAGGCAACTACTCCGTGTACGGCCTCGAGGTCCACCTGTCCCGCTGCGTGTCCCCGTACCTCCTGAACGTCTACCTGCCCACGGCCATCTTCGTGGTCATGTCGTGGGTGTCGTTCCTCATCCCCACGGACGTGGTGCCGGCCAGGATCGTGCTGCTCGTCACGCTCTGTCTCGTCATCATCAACACGTTCAACAACGTCACGTAAGGACTTTCTCTCTCTCTCTCTCTCTCTCTCTCCTCTCTCTCTCCTATTGATACCCCATTCCCCCTACACTACAGAAGACGGGCATTCTTGACATTCTTTGTTGTCGCTCAGCTACAGACATGACAGCTCACTCTCCAGACTCTCACACACACAAGGTCATGGTGGCGAGATAACGCAATTGACTCAGTTTTCCCTCAGTGAAAGAAAACTCCTCCCGGGAGATTAAAAGGAGCGTCACATGTTGTTCACCAGAGGTTTTTTTGTAGGTGTGAAGGAATCTATTTGGCGGGAAAGTTTTGATAGAGGAAGACAGGCAATGAAGGAAACACTTGTGCGACGAATATCCTGAGTTGATGTCCAACTTTTTCGTTGAGGAGAACAGACAAACAGGATGTTGAGAGGGAAAAAAACGTCGCAATGGTTTGTTCATTTTCTATGGAAGAGTTAGTAGAAGAAGCCTCTTTAGCCTCCAAAGAAAGTCATTAAACTCATGAGTTCTTCTTCACTCGAGCATGAATCTTCTAAAATACACCTTTTCGTGAGAAGGGCCTTTTCCACTCGGTTCGATTTATGACAGCATAATGTGGCATACGCTGAGCTGTGAGTGGAAGAAGAAGAAGACAGCTGCTGGCATTCAATGACGCCACCACTGAGCTCCAAAACGCTCATGCGGTTGTACGCCGTTTGTTATGTCATGCAAAGCTCTTTATTGGAGGAGAATATCAATATGCCATCAAAATATGGACTAGCAGAGCTCTTTATTTTGCCCTGATAGTTGTAAATACACTGGGGCTCCTCTCAATCGGCCTACATATAAGGTGGCCCAGACACGAACGTTTGCGGCTGCACGTATTTGAAAGAAAAGAGACGGAA
>LR141263.1:0-13136 GCA_900659605.1 Tisbe holothuriae | reverse complement strand
TCGGTCTTGCAGACGTTCTCCACCAGCTGGCGCTCCTCCATGGTGAAGGGAAGGGTGGGCTGGCGGGTGGGGTCAGATGGCTCGATGAAGAAGGAGACGTCGGGTCTGAAATATTAATCATGTTGTATTATTACAATTGCAGTTACGGAAAAAAATGTCCTTGATGAACATATTTGTAATTGTAATCTACCTTACTCTTTAAAGGTAATAGAAAGTTTCGTTCGATGAAATAAATATAAAATATGCACTCTAGCTTAGCTTTAAAATAAGAAATAGCACGTACAAAAGTCGAAGTAAATGCCGTTATGAATGGTTAATTGCATGTTTAGTTGTCTATTTCAGAACACAATAAATGTAGAGTAGAAAATAAAGCTCTTTAACGTCTTCTGGGAAATATTGTTTTCATGTCGCACTCCCTTGGGAATAAAGAGAAAAGTAGTCAAACTATTTTCCAATTGCAGGCAGCAATTAAATCATTATGAATGACAATGAAGCAGAGTAGGAAAGTATATAAGTGCCACTCTGCAGTCAAAAATGTCTTTCAAGTATTTTCGGACCATCAGTTAATTCGGTTAATACTTTAGGAATTATTTTCTAAGAATGATCGTATAAAAAAGCTATTATTGTCAAATATGGAGCCAAATTATTACATACTATGTATAAACACCACAAGTGCATGTGCGTATATAAATTCTATGTACATACTACAACGCTTTTTATTCGAAAATCTACAAAATATATATGTAAGCACACCAAGAAGGAGTTAGTGGAGTAACTAAAGAGAAAAACCAAAACAATACCGAGCAAACAAATAGAATATAAGGTTTGCACTACGGAATATTGGAAGGTTCGGCGGAGTCAAATCATTTGTTTACTGTATGAATGTGATAAAAAAACTAATAAATTTGCGTTCATACCTTTCTACGGAAAAGAGGAAAGATACGAAATATCACAATTTTCCTCATGGAACAAGTGTTCTTTTTATTCTCAACTTTCCTATTACGCTTTTATTTAGGGCTACATTCTTTTTCAATCTTAAATATTAATTTTCTCACAGTAACTGCTCTATATTTTACAACCATATGATCCGGAGAGTCTTATAATATTTCCGTGCTACTTTCCGGTTTCTTCATCAATATAATCTATCGTTAAATTATCCGGCAAGAAACCCACGTTTTCTCGACATATTCAAAGCTCCTTCACAAGGACATAAAGCACGAGCGAAAGCCGTTCGATACGACTGCGCAGAGCCACTACGCACATGGCTGTAAGTGACGGCACTGTACGGCTAGCAAACAAGGCCTGGTAAAGGTGGACAAAACTTCTACTTTCCTTTCTTCTTAGCCAGTCCTTAACTATGTTCTAGTCTCGCGTTAATTGTGGGCCTGCCTTTGGCAAGCCCCGGTTCTCAGTGAACAAGTACGTAGAGTAGAGACTGACTCCTATTCTATAAGAGAGCTATTTACTGACCTTATATGCACGTACGTGTACTCTGAATAGGGAAATAATTAGGAAAGGAAAGGCAGTCTACGATGATTTTTACTGTTCGATGAAAGATACGGCGGTTTGGTATTGAAATGAATTCACTGTTTTGAAGCATAATTGCTTATCTTAGAGCATAGGAAATAAATATGACGTCACAACTTTTCTAAGAGCTCTCCCCTATTTTATACGTCCAATTATAGAATAATTCAATAGTGATTTGTGGAAGAAGCCACATCATACTAGCAGCATTTGTACTACATAATTCGGCCCTGTTGTAAAACACCAGCCTTCCTAGGAATTAATAACCAATCAAAACATGGTTACTTTACTTTTACGTATTAGGAAACCTTTTCGAGTAAATTCGCTTTCTAAGTTTCTACAGTATATTGACAGCTTTTATTATAAGTACCCAAATATCAACAAACTTGATCGAATCAGATGGACCATGAATAAAACGCAATGAATAGTACATTCATTCTGTCAATCATGCTTATAATTCTCTTCTTACCGTGGCGGGCTCCCTTCTGGCGGTGACGGCATGGACTCAATTGAGCTATGTGGCGAGTCCTCACTCGTGCTGTTATGACCATTAGACGGCTTTGCTGGCTCCGGCGGTGGTAACCCAGCCTCAGAGGCGATGGCCAACCGCCGAGCTGAGTCAAACGAATCACCGCCCGCGTCGCCAGCGCCCTTAGACGGTGCCAGGGCGTCCACATCGTCCAGGTCCAGTCTTGGCATTGCAGGTCCGGGGCTAGGGGACCTGGCGGGGCTGGTGTTGCCCTCCTGCTGCTGTTGAGCTGTTTTGTTAAACGGTAGCGATGTTGGGTGGGGCAGGCCAAAGAGGCCCAGGGCTGAGGAGGATGACGAGGGCTCAGGGCCGGTGTCCATTTTGACTAATGGTGGTGAGGTGAGGTGGTTTCGTTGCTGCTGCTGTTGCTGAAGGTAATGCTGCTGAGGTTGATGATGGCCCATAAAGCCTGAAGAGGAGGAGGTGGTGGATGGTAGTGGAGACTTCCGCTGATTCATCTTGTGTTGGCTGGAATGGAATAAAATGTACTCTTTTAAAGACTCATTCTCATTGATCTCTTCAGTTTAATTGAGTGATGAAAATCATCCTTTTATAGCGTGGGCGTATTATCAATTTCATCTGAGAAAGCAGGTAATTGTGCTTAATATAAATACACCTCCTTGAGAGCTTTAAAGTAGGGAAAGCCGTTTAGGGGAAATACAATGCTCCGGTCTATTTGTGTCTCGTTGGTTCATTGGAAGTAAATTAGGCGAGAAGGGGAGGGGCGATTATTGGATTAAACTTTTACATGTGCTCAATCAAACACATTTACGAAATTGAGCATGTTATGCGAGTACGTGAAGCTGTCATGTCAAACAAGGGAAAAGTACCTTTACTGATATACTAGCAGTACTACGTACGTAGATCGATAAAATTGCCATTTTCATTGCTTTCATGAAGTTGAGAATTTCAAGTTCACACTTTTGGTACATATTTACTCTGACAAAAAATATCGTTGCAATGTTAGTATAACGTCTCTTAATCCTCTTACCTCTCACTCTGCTGGTAGTTTTGATGCAGCCGTCGGAGACTCTCCAGATGCTTGGGCAGGAAATCACTCCCAGGCGCCGAACCCTCTCTAGCAGCCCTGGCCGCAGCGGCAGCAACGGCAACCCTGGCATGCCCAAAGAAACCACTCTGCCCGGGCCCCGGCGAGTCGTCTCCATCCCTCTGTTGCTGCTGCTGAGCCATGGGCAAGTACGGGTGGTGCATGGGCGCGTACGGTGAGCGCGCGCGCCGTGCACCGTTGCTGCCTACGCTGCTCGGTCGGGGGCACAGCCCGTTCAGCTCAGCTGAGGTGGGCCCATGCGCCATGCTGCCCTCGACGCTCGACGTGGGCGAGACTGAGCCGTCCGGGAACGAGTTTGTCGGGCTGGACGGCGCCTCTGACTTGATGAGGCTGGGCCGTCGCAATGGGCTGTTCAGACCACTCGGCCCGCCGCCAGTCTTCTTTTCCAGCTTTGCGATCTTCTTGACGAGCGCCTTCTGCTTCTTCTCCTTCTTGTCGTCCTCTGTCATCACCCACGATCCTTTCATGCCGATGGAAACACATTTTTGGAACCTGGAAAAGGGCGACGTAATATGTAGTATTATGAAAGCCTGGGAGGAAATTCTTGGAATAGTATTGGAGGGGGCTGGCCGTGCATCAAGTATCTTAAAAATCCTCTTTCTTTGTCGACTTCCCCTCTTCTAGCTAAAGAGGCTTTTGTAATTGAATAAGGCAATCAGGCTGAAGTAAATTTAATGAAAGGAAGGACCTTTCCTTGCCGGCTTTCTTCTTATACATTTTCAACGGATTGAAAGATTATCTAAGGATCTTACGTTAAAAAGTAAGGACTACTTTTAATGCCTAACAGAGTTTGCGTTAAGGTTTTATTTACAGTACACTGAATGCAATCTTAAAGCACCTAATATGGTACACAAAGCACGTCCATCCGGTAACCATACAGTTGCAACTATGTTAACGCCAAATCCTTCGTTTTCTGCGGTATTTAAAAAAATAGATACTAGGTACACAGGAAAAATCTGATCCTGCAAATGACATCCGTTCTTGAAGCACAAATTTGGAGATGACAGGTTGGCTTATACGAAACCAAATTTCCCCAAGAGTAGTAAACACTCTGGTTAACCAATATAATGTATTAAGCACAGTCAAAGCCTTTCAAAATTACCTGCAGTACTGGCAGTGCTTCCTCGTATGCTTGGTTATCGGGCAGCTCTTGTTCTGCGAGCAGTAGTAGGGCGCGTTGGCGTTGACGCCGCGCCGGAAGAAGGCGCGGCAGCTGTAGCACGCGATGGCGCCGTAGTGGATGTGATCGTTGGCAACATCTCCACAGACCTGTTAAGAGAGTTTGGAGTTCAATGGAATTCTGGCCGGGGTAATTTAATTTAATCAGGAAATCTTTCTACTTGTGAAGAGGGAAAACTTTCCTTATTTGAGTCACAAGGGAGAAGCAAGGCGGTGGGGAGAAGCAAGAGTGTATCTTATATTCTCTCTTAGCAAAAAAAAGTAAAAGGTGTTTGTGTCACACTTGTCAACGTAACGGGGAAAAATAAGGTATCTTTTATTCAAGGCTTTCATGAGAGGTTTGCAACAGGGAAAATGAAGGGACAGTTGTTGCTAAGAGGATCAAATAACAGAGAGAAGAGATAAGTTAATTAAATATAGAGGATAAGGAGCAATAATATAATTAGGTATATATTGTGCATTTGTTTGTCCTTACCTGACAAGTGACTTTTCTGATGAATTTCGGCCTCTTCCTCTTCGGCTTCCCCGACGCGGTCAGCTGCGGCTTCTGCTCAGCCCCGCCACTATCCTCCTGAGCCCCGTTCTCCTCGTCCATGCCACTCCCTCCATCCCCCATGGGGCTCCAACCGGAGAACTGCCCTCGGGACAGCATGGCGGCGGCCGTCAGACGCGCGCGGACGTGCGCCTGCTGCTGCTGCTGCTCTTGGTAGTGGTGGTGTTGCTGGGATGCCGCGTGGGCTGCTGCTGCGTGTGACGCATGCGCGGCCACGGAGGGCGACAGGAGGGACGGAAACGACGTCAGGGCGGCTAGAATGTTAAAAAATATGTATCCCAATATTAATCTCGTATATGGTTGTCCTAATTTTTATGCTGTATTTGGATTCAATATTGTTACACTCGGTCACTTCAGATCAATTAATAAATCAGATCATGTACCTAATATTAATAGAGCATTGCTATTTGTACTTTTAAAGTTGAAATTGCCATGTGTGCATACATTGAATTAGATGATAGCGTGCTTTTTCTACATTTCCTTGCGGTCTTGAAATATCTAATTCTAGAGTAACATGCATTCATGTCTACGCAGCATTGAATCAGTGTATGTTGATCTGTGTCATATTTCACGCTATCTAATATTGGAGGTTCTTCGAGGCCGTTACATGACCCGGGATTATATCATGTTTTTCATATTTCAATAATTAATGAGAACCAACTGTCCCTACTGGCCAGTGGTATGATTACATACAACACAATCCAATGGGAAAGTTGTGGTCTGTTTAGATCAAGCGTCTCGTATTTGTACTGCTCTCAATGCCTCTCATTATGCCTTAAGATATGAAGGGTACATCAGAAAACCGTTGTTCAATTGCTGAGTTGTGTTGCCATAAGATATCGTACGGATATAATGTTGGACGGAGGCCAAAATGGGCATTTAGACATCCTAGGATTATGCTCCTGATGCTGTTGCTGTGATATATTCGACTATGAAAATAATCTTGTGAGATTCGAAGGAAATTATGTCTGGACGGTCTATAATGCTGCCAGGTTCTAAGAAGACTACAGAAGCAGTTATTAAACTTTCTCTTATGGAATGTGAATGAATTGCGTTGAGCCGTTGCAATGATACGATTTTCTATTAAAATGTTCGTATGCCACAAAATATATATCCTCAAAAAATAAAAGAATCTGGTTAAATGTGCATATATATGTTTGAAATGGTGTGCACTTGTGCTGAGTCGCATATACACAATAAAAAGCGAACAAGCTCTAAAATAAGACAAGCACATGTTTGCTTCATCAACGTCAAAACACTCTGTTTAAATGCATTAGGGTAATTCTCATGTCCTTTAAAAGAAAACAAAATGTGCATGTTCATCTACACCACCAAGTACATTTCTATCTTTAAAATAAAAATATGACAAAAGTGTCAATTAACAGTGCAGTGGGACAGAAGTCGTTAATGCGGATTAATAATGAAGTTTTCAACTTTTGATCAAACTAAAATATGCAAGGCATCCGAAGCTAAACTGAGACTTATGAAAGAATTAGCATATTTAATGCGTGTTAAAGTTTTACTTCCAAATATATAATTTAGTTATATTCTCGTGTCCCTTTACTTGAATACAAGTATTAAATCGGCCATAATAGGTACAAAGGACTGTAAATTATTCAAGAATCTAAAATGACCGTATTTTGAGTAGATAAACAGTGGGACCAATTATATTTTTGAGTAGGACAATATTGATTAAGACTCATAAAGCACAGAACGGCGGACGAACAAAATTTTCCCCTTGTACAAATTCTTACCTCTTTTATTGAACTTTTTCTCGTATTAACACTATTCGGATACGTTTAATATCCGAATTTTTCACTAACCTCCTGTGCACTTACACGTTAAAGCAGTCTTTTTTATTTCCACTTTTTGCGTATGATATGCAACAATTACGTTTCAACGCAACATTACACAGCTGTTTGTAACACAATGAAAACACAAAGATTATTAATGTCACACAGGTTGTAGTTCCACAATGTGTAACTTTATGTTACACAATCATTCATATATGCACTTCACTCTCATCTATATAACTGTGCCGTGCTTCTCAGACATGGACATTGCATGCCTTTCTTGAACTCGGTCACCTCTGACAATATCACATCCACTTAAAGGACACGACGATAAAAACGTGCAGAGGCTGCTGCCTTGAGAGTATCGCGGCCAACTACAAGATAGGAACAGATCGGGAGAGAAAGGCTCCAATTGCGCTTACGTTAGTTAACGGATAGAAGAAGGCCTTCTCCGTCAGATAGAAAGCACTGCTACAACTAGTACATTTCAGCTGTTTCAAGGGCTGCGGTCACGCCGTACTGGATCGTCCCCGATACGGTTTCTCAATGAATCGGTAGTGTTCAAGATTATGTTGCACTAGCTGCTGACTCGATATCGTCTCTCTAAGTTAAAAACAAGTTTAGCGTGCACACACTCCTCACAATACTCCGTCGCCCTCTTGCGCTGCTTGGCAATGCATAGTAACATTTTTTATCTGGTCCGGTCTGTGGCCTCGGACGGGCTGAGCTGCTTGAGCAGCACGAAACGAGCGCGCTCGAGAGCTCCAAAAGTCGACGTCAATGGCCAAAAATGCTGCTTATATAAAAATACTGACGAGTGAGAGTGTGTATTTTTCCTCTTCACTTAGCCACTATCATGTGTACTTTCAGCCAACTGAACAGAATCCTGTATATATACGGTGTCTCAGGGGGCCCTAGCAATAGCAGCAGGCCTCATGGCCATGCCATGCCGACTGTACCCAGAGCACACTCGCACCTGCGCGGAGCTAAAAACGTGGCTAGCGCTAGCTCTATATACAACAGACTGTTGTATGTTGGCTGCCGTTTGTATCCTACGCGGACTGAGTGGTGAATAGATTGAATACACCAAAGTACGAACTTGCTGGAGGAGCAGAATGTATCCAGTCAGAAGTATCTAGAGAAGGAACGGATAGACCACTCGTTGCATTATGTATGTTGCTTATAGTCCGCGAATTATAGATCCCGAGTTTTGCACGGACAATACAGGGAGGGTCTGATCTTGTTCTGCTGAGCAGCTGCCGCCGTCATCCATGTTGCTTTTCCTTGTACGTTCTGAAGAAAAATATACATTCCCCCTCTCGCTTCACATAGTACGTTTCTGGAAAAGTGCGATCCTGCATTCAGCAATATTTTTCCTGTATTCTCCAAGGTGCAGACTTGTACCCTTTTTGAAATAACTTTGCAATTTTAATCCAAGGTACACTCAAGAGTATTCTTAGATTTAATTTTGCCTTTTTCCAAGGTATACAGACATGTACTCTTTGCAGTTAAAATTTGCTCTTTTAATTTGCGCACAAGTGCACAAACAAGTTCTCTTTTTAGCCATTTAGAGCAAAGCTCCTTTGGAGTTCTGAAGACGTAACATAAACGAAAAATGTACTCTTATCATACGGGAAAAGGAAAAGTTTGCTTTCTTGTGATTGCCAAACGTAATTACTAAAAGGGCACATTTGATTCCCCTCTAAATAAATACGTACAATATAAAGCTCTCACATAACCACAAAAGAATAAGTATACACAGTTGCAGCAGCAGTCAACCAACGTCATCACTTGGGTACACCGTAGAAAGTTGTACCTACACACGATAGTACTTTCTGCACAAGGTTGACATAGTAATAATCAAATTGTGATTTTTGAGAAAGTTCAGAATGGATTGTACTATGTTGTAGGGAAGGAAAATGTTTTGTAACTAAATATCGTACGATATATATAATTCCTCAGAGACAAACAAGTATATCAATTTTTTGACAAACGGATTGCTTTCAATAATGAGATAACAAGAGTTCCGGCTAATGTATTTTCACTCATATTCATTGTATACTTATTGGCAACATATGCAATCCTACACTACCGTAGAGTTCAATAACTCAGTTCATGTTATCTAACTTTATCATACGTGAAAGTTATGTTCCGCATTACCTTCGTCAAGTTTACGCTCTTATTTTATGTCAAACTTTTATAAATTTGCTCTTTGAAACCGTTAAAATTTAGAAATTGCTTTCAGATCTCCCTTGCTTCAGTTGTGATAATGGAAAATAACAGATTTTATTAGAAAAAGCTAGAATTACTTGGAGCTTCATTTGATGCTAATTTGACTTCGCCCAGCAGAGTAGTTTTGAAAGTAGCTGAAAAGGAGTAAAACGTACTTTGCTTGGTGCTAAATATTCGCTGTAAGCTGCTCCACCGTAGTGCAGTGTATTTGTTAACTTTTTGCCATGCATCATGGTCAATAGGCTTATCAATACACTCTGTAGTCTGTTGACTGAACTTGACTCATTCAAGAACACGAAAACCTTCTTGGAAAGTGGTTTCATTTTTCCGAGGTTCCATTGCACTCACTTTTTGATGTATGCATCTGGTTATAGTCCAGTCGAAATATGAATGGATCAAGTTATTAAGATACAGACCTCCGTGTATTAGGGGGAAGGAACCCAAGTATCTGTCATATGTAGATAAATCTCTCTAGCTCTTGATACATTGTATATCTCGATGTCCTCATTTGAACAGATATTTAACCTAGTAAACTTAAGCGTATTCGTTCAATGCAGTACATGCGATGCCAATATGACACTTGTAAATTGCCGTTTTGTAGTTCAAATAAAGCTTATATCCTGTGGATGCCGTAGTCAGAGTCGCGGTGCATCAAAGGAGGAGGAAACACATAAAATGTTTTCTTGTTGAAATGTTGTTGCACACTACTTTGGAGGAGATAACCCAGTTTCTTTTTTTTCTACTTGAGTAATGGGTAAGCAAATAATGCTACATTTGATGGTATGACAGTAAGTAAACAATTTACTGTATATTTGTGATGTATGTTCTTAGTATATTTTATTTACTGCGCATAACGTACTTTATAAATTCTAAATTCCCTTCTTCAACGTTTAACTCGTTATCAACACGTTTTCTGCCTGTCATGCTTAAAACTGTGCACAAAACGACAGAGCTCAAATTTCACTTGGAGAGATCTTTGCTCTATTTTCAGTAGTACGAATGAATCCCAAATGATAATTTATTTTCAAAGAAAACGTGGCATTTAGCAAGATATTGTGGATTTCTGCGAACGACAGAAGATGACATTTACTTTAAAAAAAACATTTCCACCACCCACACACTATCGTAAGAAAGTACATTTTGTACACTGTTATGGTAAAAATTACCTGGTTTAACCACGAGACATATTCTAGTAAAGTCACGGAACCTTTCCATTCCCTTTCCGTCCATTTAAATCTCCTGAAGCTGCTTCTCGTACGACGGCCTCCTTGCCTGATTTTTCTTCCTCCTCCTTTGCTTCCACCTGAGGAAAGTAGGTTATTCTTCTTCCTAGCTGCCATAGCTGTGCGGCCGATGAATTTGACCAAAGTTATGTTTCCAGGCAGAACGTGGAGTGAACGAAGACGAAATATTTCAGGCATATTTAAACATTGTAACTTTTACAAGTAACAAAATGCATAATTTTATAGAAAGTTTAGTATGAATATACTATTGAATACTCTACCATTATCACTATGCATCCATCTTTGACTTTGGTTTCTTCTTCTCCTTTTTTTCTTCTGACATAACCTCGAGGCTAACTTTAAACGTTCCAAGGCGGGAGAGAATGAGAAGGAAGCAGCAGCGGCGCGGCGGTGGTTCGCAAAGCTGATATGTTAAGAAGGCTCTTTCTTCTGACCTGGGAGCGGGGGTTTATTATCCATGTTCGTTCTGATGACGACGACCAGAGAGGAGAAGCTGGAAGAAATTTGAGAAATAGGTCAGGGAATGTGTTTTGACCGATGGAGGAGGAAGAAAAAGGTAAATAATTGGAGGATTTCAAACAGATTATATGGAATATATAAGGTTTATTTTCTTCATTATTTAACTTCTTTTAAAATATGTTTTTCTGCCCATGTTTTATCGTTTTTATCTTCACATTTTAGTTTTCTTAATTTTTATATAATATATATATTTCATAATTGTAACAATAACTCTTCCTAAAATGCATGTTTTCAATAACGTATGTGTTCTTTTTCTTAACACAAATAGCTTCTTCTACTTTTAGACCCATTGTTCATTTTTAAAGAAAAAAATGTTTCTTCATTCTATCATTATCTTCGCTCACAAATTTCACATACAGTTTTGCGCTCTTGTATAACATTTAAATTGATGCATAATAATTATAATAATATTTTAACAGTAGTAATGGTAATTGTAGTAATCATTTTAGCGAAACATTCATTTAATGTAAATGGTAGTTTAACATATATGCAAAAATATACGATAGAACCGGGGCCGATACTCGTCAAAATATTCATCAAGCTTCTTCTTCTTTTTAACATATATATTAAGACATGATTAACCCCCAACCCAAATGTGTAATAATGTTATTCATTTTCAAGTTTAATTCATCCTAAACGTGATTGATTCTCCTAATAAGCCATTTTCTTCTTTCTTCTCTTCTTCCTTCCTCCCATCTCTCTACTGCACTTCTTGGCTTCTGGCCTGAGCCTGCTTACTGCTGCTCTCCTCCTCCTCCTTGCTGTAGCCATGAGGAGTCTTGAGAGTCTGCAGGAACATGTCAAGCATTGGGCTCGTCTGCAACAGGGAGCCGGACTCGGAGCCTGAGGAGGCTCCGAGGCTCCTGGGTTCGGAGGAGGACTCTTCTTCGTCCTCTTCCGAGGGAGAGGAGCCTCCTGCTGAGCCAGAAGAAGGCTTCTTCTTCTTTCCGCCTCCATTCAGGAGTTTGCTGTTGCTCAGCTTCTCATTGTTACTTCCGTTGTTGTTGTTATTTTCAGACGTCTTATTGGCAAGCCAAGAGTTGCGACTTTGATCCTGAAAAATATTGATTGAATGTCACAATATATCCTTGAAAGATGCATCCATTGTAAACTTACCACTTTATTATTCTCCGCTGATTTCTTTCCTTCTCCGAAATCCTTCTTTTGACGTATTGTAACAGCTGACTCTTTATCTGAAAGTGAGATGAAATCCGTCAATGACATCAATATTAGCCAATCAATGCGTCACTTACCAATATTATTCTCCCCACTGCTCACAGAGCTGCTAGTGTTGATCTTGGAGCTCTTTGAGTTCCTTCTCGACTTGGCCTTGCTGTTGCTCACTCCTGTAGTGCTGCTGTTGCTCTTGTTGTTGTTGTTGTTGTTCCCATGCGCCATCTTGAGCGCCGCCATAATTCCTTTAATGTCCACAAATGCTGAGTCACCCAGAGGGTTCCCCAGCAGACTGGTATGCACGTCTAGCTGGTGCATGTTGCCCTGGCCAGGTGGCTGAGGGTATCCCAGCAGGCTGGTCTTCAGTGGAAGTAAGGCTGGTTTCAGCAGTGGACTTGGGTGACTGCTGCTGTTGTTGGTAGTTTGATTATTGTTGTTGTTGTTGCTGCTGCTTCTACTGCTGCTGTTGTTGTTGTTATTGTTGTTGTTGTTATTATACTGCGGGAAGGAACATTCTGAGGGCGATCGCGACGGCGATGATGACGAGAATGGAGTGAGCAAGGCGGTGGCCGGGTTGATGCCCTTGCGGAGACAGCGTAGGCGATGTTTATGACCTGGAAATATGAACATTACTTAGTTAATGAACAATTGGTATGAAGATGGAATGGATTCTTACCAGCAAGATGAGCTTGTAATTGATGCGACGAGTTGACCGATACGAGACAAACCTCGCAGCGGATCTCTGTGGATGCGTTTCCGTCGGACTCAGCAGAGGACTCGCCGCCCAGCTGGCGACTGGATGAGTTTGACCCAGCAGAGGATGACGAGGACGCCTCCTTCGGACTCCTGGACGCAGACGATGAGGACAGCAAGCTCTTGGCGCGCCGCGCATGCCGGCTGCTGCCCAGGTGCGTGTCCAGGAACACCTGCGTGGGGAACGCCAGGTGGCACATGTCGCAGACGTACGGCGGCGGGGCCGTCTTCAGCTTGTCCTTGGGCGACGACGAGGACGACTCCAGGATGTGGTTGTGGTGCAGCTTGTGGTGCCCATGCCCATGACCACTGTGGTAGCCAGGGTCAGCTGCTGATGTGGAGGAGTCCTTGGCCAGCCCAGATGAGCTGTAAGAGGCTGTGCTCAGCACTGAGCTCGTCTCCGTAGACTTGCAGTCTCCCCCTGAGCTGCTAAATCCAGATGTCAGACTAGGACTCATCACGTTCTGTTGTTGCTGCTGTTGTTGCTGCTGAGTCTGATGTTGTTGCAACTGCTGCTGTTCCTGTTGAGGTGGTGGTGGATCCTTCTGCTCCTGATGGAACACGTGAG
>LR141261.1:0-13153 GCA_900659605.1 Tisbe holothuriae | reverse complement strand
AATAAGATTGGGAGTCTGGGTCATTTGGCGAGTCATCCTCACCAGGCGCATGCTCATTTTGCAGCCGCAGCCGCGGTGACAAAGCTACAACAACAGCAGCAGCAGCAACAACAACAGGACAATCCCTTCGTGGCGCCCACGCTCAACCTCCTGGGCGACAACGGCCTTGGCGATGACGATGATGACATTGAGGATGACGTCGAGGTTGTCGGTCCGGTTTACACACTGCCGTCGGATTTCAAGGTGACTCCGAGGGGTCACTCGGCGCCGGTTATCATCAGCAAGGTAGGTTTATAGAGTGTCAATGTCGCATCCATAACTAAAACTACATTATACATTGCAGATCCCTGTCCGCGCTTTCCAGTCGTCTCGTGATAAGACAGACTCTGCTAGCGCCTCAAATGGACCTGATGACTTCTACTTCGGGTCCAGTAATAGCAACAATGATCCGCCCGCAGAAGTGTTGCCACAGGTAAACACAGCTTAAGCTGATACATAATGTACAATTATCAACTGAATATCCTACTCAGGCTCTGCCACTTGTGTCCGGCCGAGGTGGCGGCCACAAGACCCCTCGCCAGCTCGACTCTGACCTGATCCCATCCGCCAGCCACGACTCTCCCAACCTCCTCACCCTGGCCAACGTGCGCAACAACCGTCGCTCCGAGGGGCTGGACAACGCCCACCTGCACAACCACCACAACAGCCACCATGGGGACCATGATGACCGCGTGCTGTCCAAGAGGATTGATGAGGTCAGGGAGCTTGTGGATTGTGGAGGGAGGGATCTCGGCTTCTGCGATATGAGCAGCAAGTATCCAGGGTGAGTTATACAGGAGTTATACATTTCCGAGCGGACTCTAGCGTACAGCCATAAAATGCTCTTGTTCATAATTTTACTATATTAGCTTTGTTCTGAGTCTAATAACTATTTCCAGTCATATGATGGGCAACCTGATGTCCGATTGCCAGGAAGCCGTCTACAAGGGTTTCGTTCCCATCCCAGACGATTTGGAGGAGTTGGAGGACAACGATCCGGTGGCAAAATACTCAAACTCATCAAAGTAAGAGTTATTTATTCAGGAAACAAGTGTACCTAACTTAACATTGTACATTAGGTCGTCAGTCCGTGCTCGCCAAGGCTCCTGGAGTTGGAAGCCGTATCGTTACGAGAAGAAGCAAGTCTGCGACTCTGAGCTCCGATTCATCCGACCAGGCTATGCCAGGGACTCCACCGGAAAGTGGCAAGTCATCGTGCAGACTGAGTCACTGCCACAGAGGGTCGCTATTGATCTTTGTCATAAGCCAAATCAGCCATGTGAGAATTTCTATTTAATTGTTCGTGTATCCTGTAAATGATTACTATTTTTTTAGGTTTCCTTATGTCGGACTGTGGCCGCAAATCCCGTTGTCTCCAGCGCTACACGTTCCAGCACCTCCTAGCGGTGGATCCCGACAACCTCCACAACTGCCCCACAATCCGAGCCTTCAAGTTCCCCTCGGCGTGTGTATGCCACATAGAGCTAGATGATAAAGAGCAGGGACTATTCTAGCCTCCGATGTCATAACCTAAATCGGCACTGACATCTCTTTATACCGTGGAAGTTTAGTGCTAAGATTGCTCCGATCTATTGGAGCAATATATGAGTTGTGGGCCCGTTTTTATATGGAATACTAGTATGTACTAGTAAAATGTATTATGAATCCTCCAGCTGCCCTGTAAGGGCTGAGCTCTAGAATAAACGGATTGGGGCTAAGAGCCCTGGATCAGATCACTGGCAGGCCGGTGTTCTATTTTAATAAAGTATGATGATTGTTGTTAGGTTTGATATATGGATTAAATAAACAAAGTTAATTTTTAAGAGAGGAAAACTAAACACAGACTGAGAAGAGGAAAGCTGGTGAAGAAGAAAAACAATAATTTGCCATGAGAGAATTAAATATTTATATACAAAACATAATTTATATAGCTTTTATCAAAAATATATATGAAATTACCCAAGTACTACTTTGAAGCAGCTTAAATGTTCACAAAACTGTATTTAACCTAACCTATCAATAGAGTGCTAACATTTGTAATAATGAACTTTTGGAGAATAAAAATATTAGCTTTAAAAAGAAGTTCACAAGTTCTTGTGTCAATATGGTTTATTCTGGGGTTACAATACGTCATGAAAATTGCTCTACAGTATATATAATATTCGTTACTCTTTCTTCTTTTTCTTTGTACTCTTAATACTGACTTGACTGTAACATATCTTTTGGCTCTAAGGAAGACATAAACAAAACATTAATCCTGATATAAAACCACTGTTGTGTCCTCAAGGTCCGCTAAACAACAAGGATCATCCGTGATCTGACGCATTGTCGCCGCCTTTCGATGACGTCCCATGACTCAGGTGAAGCGAGGCGTACGAGGCGTCACTGACGCAATGCGTGGTGTCATCAGGACTGGCGCAGTTGGCGGCAAAGCTGCTGTACGTGTTCTCGCCCTCCGAGGGGTACGCAATACTGGGAACGGGCAGTGGCGGACTGTTGTCACTGTACACAGCACCCGGTGCAGGGTCGGTGTATGTCCCGTTCAACATGGCCACCGTAGGCGGCGGGGGCAGAGTGGGGTCTGCGTTGCTGTAGCAGCTCGTGTTGAGCCCGTTGACTGCGTTGAGTGTCACGCCATTCGGGGAGTTCATGGCCACAACGCCGTTACTGTGACCGTTTGAGTAACCTCCGTTACCATTGAGGGTTGTGTTCTGGCCGTTGAGTGTTACGGTTGGAACACCGTTACCGTTACCATAACCGTTACTGTGCCCGTTTCCGTTTTCAGGCGGTAACATGACTGGGTATTTGAGGTTGATGTAGGACTCGGAGTTCCTGTCGAGGACAACGACTGGGTTGCGGGCGAGTTCGTCATCTACGTCCACCAGCTGCGCTTCCTCGTGAGTGAGATACACGCCGTAATGTCGGTATCTGAAAGTATAAAGAATAATGACAGTTGCTAACAGTATGTTTAAATCCTTACCTGATAAATGCCGCCACGAGGAGAACTGAGATAATTGCCGCAGCTAGACCCAGGGCCAGGTAGGGGCTGTTGGAGTTCCAATGCTGACCACTGTTGGCCCGACCGCCTCGGATGATCTCCGCATTCGGGTGGTCAATTCCAAAGTGGACTTGCTGATACTGCGGCTCGCACTCCGGCAGAACGACCGACTCGACTCCAGCCTCCGTGGAATGCTGCACCCCCAGCGCCAGCTCCTCGATCGGCCTGTGCAGGAACTCATCCGGCTTGGCACACTTGAGACACATCGGGTTGTCCTTCTTGAAGCAGGCGCCCCAGTACATCAGACTGTTCTTCAGGAAGTGGATCAACGGCTTGATGTGGCAGCGGTCGCACTTCCATTGGTTATCCTGAAGGAAATGTTATTCATACATTCCAGCCTTGGTACATTCATAATACAACGGAAAAAATCAGGCTAGGGCCAAAAGAACAATTTAATTGATGAAATGGACTTACTTGTAAGTAGACCATCCTGAGTCTCTTCTTCTGCTCGACCTCCTGGAAGAACTCCATGGACAAGCCCATGAGGAAGTTGGAGCTGAGGTCCATCGTCTCAAGCCGCTTCAGATGGCTGAAGACACTACAAAACAATATACGTACAAATGGAATCAAGTAAAACATAAAAATATGTGACTTACCTCGGTTCTACGTCAATGAGCAAGTTCTGGCTGAGGTTGAGATGCTTTAGATTTGTGTTCCCGACAAACATATCGACAGGAATGTTGACGATTCCCGTGTGGTCGAGGTCTAACGTCTCCAAGGCCTCCAGCTTGGGCAGCAGGTTGCGGAGTGTTGGCAGTTCCATCCAGTTGCCGGAGAGGGAAAGGCTGGTTAGGGAGTGGATTGACTGGAAGAGGGAGTTGAAGATTACTGTTATACTTGTAACAATAAATAGTTTACCTCTCTAAACACTCCGGGGTCAATGTCTCCAATCCTGTTGAATCCGATGTCGAGGCTTCTAATTGAAGTGTTGCAGAAAGCGCACGACTCCATCGAAGAGATGTTGTTCCGGGCCAAGTTCAGGTTGGACAGCACGGAGCTGGGCAGGGACTCGATTCGGCGGAGACGGTTGTGGCTCAGGTCAAGAGTCTATTGACACAAGCATAGGTTGAATAAGACTATCAAGGATGTACCTTATTGTTGAACTCACCTTGATATTCCTCACAAACCCAATATCAATATCCTTTGAAATGTTCTGAAACGTGTTATTGGCCAGGAAGAGCGAGTGCAAGTAGCTGAGCTCCACATGCAGTGGCAGCTGCAACTGGAACAGTCGGCAGCCCTCACACGCCAGAGACTCGAGGGCGGGCGTGTCCTGGAAGATGCCGCCGTCAATGTGCTGGAGGCGGTTGCCAGAGAGGTCGAGGAACTTGAGGGAGGACAGCTTGTAGAAGATTCGAGGGGCGAGCTCTGGAGAACACACAATTGTTAGACATACATCATATGATGCGGCTCAAATTTTTCTTACCTTCAATTTGATTATCCCTTAGAGACAGTATTTCCAGCTGGTTGACATGTCTAAATGCAGCCGAGACCAGCGATCTGATATCATTATGGTCAAAGTAGATCTCCCTGAGCGAGTAGAGACCGTCAAAGTTCTTGTCCACCACATTGGTCAGCCGGTTGCGGCTCAGGTTCAGCACTCGCAGACCAGAGAGACCCCAGAGAGTTCTGAGAACATATTTGTATAATTAATTGCAGTTACAGCACTTCATTATTCAATCCTACCTGGTTCCAATATTGGGAATGTTGGAGTCTGTTATGACGAGAACTTTGAGCAACCTCAGGTATTGAAAGTTGGGACCGAGTGTGAGCTTATTGGGTTTGCGCTCCTGGCAATTGGACTTCTTGATGGGATCAAAGTAGCGCTGTAAGCAGACATACGTAGTTATTCCAATATTTTAGTCAAGTTGCCTTAACCATTACCGTAGTCCCTTCGAAAATGTTTGTCAAAAGATCACGTGAACTCAAAAATGGGTTTTACAGGTTTTACCATCGATATGTAATATACTACTACTATATTACATATCGATGGGTTTTACAGTGAGAGCTAACCTTGCATTTTGGCACAATCTTGAGCACTTCCACGTCCTTCCTCAGCGTGGCGATAGGGAAGTTGTACTCAAAGTAGTCCGCGCACACGACCTGCAGCTGATTGCTGAGCGTGATGTTGCACGAGCACTGGTCGGGGCAGAAGGACACGACGCTGCCGCCGCGGCTGTCACCGGGGTTGGAAAAGGAATAAGACCTAGAGGAGAGCAAACATTAATCACAACTTAACAAAACTGCCTACAGTTGTTAGGTTATATAACAGTTTTTCGTTGGGCAAACAACTGAACAATCTTAAAGTAGTTTCTTCAAAATATTTTCAGTTAATTCTCTATTTTATAGTATATTAATCGTCATACCTTTTATTCCCTCCCTGCGTCAACATCTGCGCCTCCGGCCTGTCCCTCTCCCCACCCTTGAGCAGCCTCAGCTTCTCCCTGACTGCCGGACTCACCCTCACGATGCTGCTCTCGCCACTCACCCCACTGGCGCACACCGACGCACTGGACAGCGCCTGCAACAGCAGGAGGACTAGCAGCATTGCTAGTAGTCTAAACATGATGGGAGCACAAGTCAAGAAGGCATTATCTTAAATTAAACCCACTTTTGAAATTGTTCCTTCGCACACCCTTTCTTGATATAAAAATTGCCTTTTCTTTTCTCACACCCTTCTTGAATTTATTCTTCTTCTTCTTCTCCCCCTTCTTCTTCCTTTCACAAATCTGATTTGGTCAAGTGTGTGCTCAAGTCTAGTAGAAGTGCAAACAGAGATTTAGACTTTACTTGGACAATATTACTTTTTTACTTTTCACTGATAAAAATTATTTTCTTTATTGTAAACACTGTCTATATCAGTTAAATGATCCAATGGTCCTTTCCCATCTAAAGACCTTTACTTCATTGTTCCACCCCTTCTTTCTCTGTCTAAGACCAACTTTTCATTTCTTCTCACGGAAAACAACTTTATTTCTTTTTTTCTCTCCAAAGGGGGATGTCGTCGTCGTCCAGAGATTAGTTCCTTTTATAGTTCACCCTTCTTCGATATTCTTATGACCGTTGAAAGGGAATTTGTTGTGTCGTCACTTCAAGGGAATATCTGAAAGAGAAGGAAAACAGAGACAATATTATATTTTTATCATAATTTGATTGCGTCTCAATAATGTTTAAATCCAACCCCAAATGATGTATATGCAGAAAATGTCACGGGGTACAAACTGCTATAAAGTAAACCCTGCCCTGGCATGATATTAAATCTTTACAATTACCGAATCCAGTTTGTATATATCAAGCCCTCCAATCTACCTACCATTGAAAAAAAAACGTAGAAAACGAATGAACGAACGAAAAAGCGTCGGCTCCGTAAAATGTCGGGATCATAAATCACCTGAGAACCAAATGGATTTCAGAAGGAAAGATATGAAAGGGTCCCTTTTACCAGTTAAGCTACATATGACGGCTTATCTATAACTCTATGCCTGATAAAAGAATAATTTTGATATTCTCAATAAAAAGCATCATTTTCAACTTGAGTAGTAAAACTACTATGCTGGCATTTATTCATTTCCATCCAGTTCCATATTGCCTTTAAAACATACTATACTCTTGAGACTTTAGTTAGCCAAATCGTAACCTCGTTGTGGTCCATGATCTGCCAAAAGTCGGCTCAACATTCATTGTCCGATAATCCAAGCAGGACAAATTGCATCTCCTTGGGTGACATCCATTAGTCTTTCATTCGCAGTGTCACTTGTAAACATAATGGCACATACATGTTTACTGCATATAAAGAAATACAAAACATCAGTGCGACATTTCACAACATTTTGGTCTCAAAAATTGACAAAAGTTCTGATTCAATCGATCAACATTAGTTTGGTGGACCATTTCTTAATTCGCTTTGCCACCGAGAAGAAGCAAATATATTCCTTTTCACTCCTATTGTTGCCGTCGGACCCCAAACAGCAGTTGCAGCTGCATCCAAGAATATTGAGGAGGGGAAACCAGCAGTAATGGGCTGACTGCATGTTGCAGAGTATGGTAATGAACGTGGCAATGGAGGGAAAAAGAGACGTCATGCTGCTGTTATATGTCATTGAAACTGCATTCATAAAACATATACAAATATAGCTCAAAAATATAAATGCTAAAGTGTCAATTCTCGTACATTACTCAAATGCATGTGCATTTCTTCCAAATTATGGTTTTACCGCTCATTTTGTATAATGAAATATTATGGCAAACTGTTTTTATACGAATATCAAGTTTCACGAACATAATAGTACCCAATATTTATATGTGCAAGGACTCATGTATATTAAAGTATAATGTGTTAAAAGACTGACCATTTCCTTCTCTCTTTAACCGGCATAAACGTCTCCACTTTTCTTCTTGAGCTGGCATCACTTTTCTCATTGTGCTAATGATTCCCAGAATAATAATAGGAATATAGAGGATAAATGGGCATTGCATTAATGACCACACATGGCCGAGACATTTGGGGAGAGTGTGAGGAGAATTGATGCATCTCTGTTGTAATAAATATACTTCACTGCCGTTTTAAGAACACCTAAATGGTATGCATAAAAAGTTCAAAATTGAAAATTGGGCTAGTTAAATGTGTTTTTCTGCATACCGGAGCTGGTAGGATTGGGGAACGAATATAGTTTCGCAAAGTTGGTTGGGAAAGAAAGAAAGAAGAAGAAATGCATTTCTAGTGCATTAAAAGTGCCGAAATTGGAGTGGAAAAGGGAAATCAAAGAAACACCCTTTGGACCCTCCAAATATAATTTTCATTGCATAATACTCGCATTACTTGAATGTTGTAGTAAATGTAGTGGTGTGTTTATAACTTGATAAATACTCTTCATAGTTCATATCTAAAATATTCCTACATTTAACTAAGAGGGTATCTTACTAAAAGATGGCAAAAACAGTGATGCCATTTCCCTCCTTCCTTACTTCCTAACTGAATCGATCTTTCACCCTTTTCTAGTACCAAGAAAAGAGGGGGAAACTTCTTTTCTGGCAATATGAACGAGGTAGTGGCCGGGTGCACTGAAGGTTTAGGGAAAGAGATAGGTTAAAAGGTAAGCCTATTTTATTTAATGTAGATCGATTTAATTAGTGCAATGCAATGTAGCTTTTGCCAAATAATTATAAGTCGTAAAGTTTTATAAAATACTAAAACATATGCTAAACTCATTTTTCACTTATTTATATGACAATATGTTAAACGAGTTAATTTATCATAAATGTAATGTCAATATATTGCATACATATCTTCTAGTTGCATTGAACGTCTTTAGGTTCAAGCTTTCTTCTTCTTTTTCTCCCTCCCCACAAGCTGAAGCAGCTATACATGTAGTAGTTTCTTTTCCTCGTCATGTTTTTCTCCTTTCTCTCGTCCACTCGCTCATCAAAATAGAAGATCGAGGGAGAAGAAGAAGAAAAAGAAATTGCAGCCATCTGTTTGGGGTCTCAGGATTGGTTGGAAGAAGAAGATGCTTTTGCGAGGGGAAATTGAGCGGTATATGACAAATGCAGAAATGATCGGTAGTCAGTGGTCAAAGAAAAGGATTTTCTGAGCCTTTTAAGGTAAAACATGTTTTATAAACATGACTAAATAATAAATTTGTGCAACGAAAAGAGGCACTCATTCAAGATTGAAGATATGTTGTCCAGCTTTCTTCATAGAATCCGTCAAACTACTAACATATAAAGCTACAATTTTAGTAAAAATGTGGCTTTCTAGAAAATGGCCCAGTAGAGGTGATATGTGTTAACTTTTATATAATGTTTATTCATAGGATCTGCTAATAACAAATTGATTGCGCTGCTAGGGCTTGCCAACAAAAAATCAATTTGATCCATAGGTCACACATCTCGAGCCCATAATGGAAAGTGAATGCTGTTTGTTTTGCACATTATATTGATTGACCCTATACGACAAAAGAAAATAACATAAGAACAGATGCCAACTGGGTAATTTCTTCTCTATGCAAATCGTCATATGGGCTGCATGAAAACAGATTTACTCTGTATACAAGTAGAAAAGTCTGAACTTGATTTACCGAACAAAATCGTATATGAAGTTATGAAATGACATTTCAATAGATAAATTCAAGGAAATCCTTATAAATAGTACAAGCCAATAGAGCTTCTTTTATAAAAAATATTCTCTCTCTTTCTCTAGTGTTTTTACCTTTAAACTGTATAAATTTGCTCTAATGCACTCTCTTTTATTCCTTCTTCCGAATGTTATGCAGAAATCATTCTTTCTTTGGTGCATTGTCACAACGCAGAGATCAATCGTCCGTTTGCTCCATTTATTCCGGGTTTGCAGCGGCTAAATGCGCGATATTGGGTGACTCTATGTCAATAATACCAAACAAGGACAAAAATGTAGTACACTAAACTGAAGAAACTTTTGGTTGCATAAATAATTCAAATAGATTTTATCATCCTTCATATAATATATTGTAAATTATCATCTTTTAATGCTTAAACTCGTCTTCGTGACCCTATTACGAACATCACTGTAGGCCGCATGAAGAGAGCAAATATCGTAATTGTTTACACAAAATCCCGTGTTAATTTCTCCTTCACTCCCAGTTCAAACTTGTGCTTCTCTCCAGCGGCAAGAAGAAAAAAAAGTTGTATTAAGCAGAAGCATCGCCAGAAATATATACAATTGAGAGAAAATGAGGCAAGAACAAGTTCGCACCATAAAACGTGCTACCTGTAGTCATAACTGGACATTAATTGGTTAATCGTAACAAACTGTCTCAATAGCATATTATTCAAGATTACGTCTACAACAAGCTTTCACCCATCAATACAGCAATTGCCCTGTACACGTATGCCTTCCATAAGAACTACCCCGAGTCAACTCTGTTTATATAAACACCTCTGGAAAGTCATTCCTGTCTCTCTCATGCCGACACCTGCAAGAAAGAGTTTGATCAAATAGCTCCTCCAATCATGGACTTGATTCACTTAATAATCCTACTCTTCTATTCCACAAGTGCTGTGATAGCTGTCAAGAAGGACTATGAGACTGTGAACCTGCAGAATGGCAGCAGTAGTGGGGATGAATGTCAGATTGCACAAGACTGTGACTCTTGTCTTGAGCGCAAAGGATGCTCCTGGTGCTCGAAATTTCTCACTACCCTTGAAGAGAGTGGCGACCCACTGAGCGTTCAAGGACCGAGAGATGTTCATAGGTGTCGGGCAACGGAGTGGTAAGACTATTGAATAGCATCAGTACTATAGTACTTCATGGGAAAAAGAAATTACTCGTAGAAGTTAGAAGTTTATCAACTATTTTAATTTACACTTTAGGTTGGAGTCCCCATCCTCCAAATGCATCTCCATTGAGAACCCTCCCAACACAGTTGAGATCACTGAGAACCGACCTCTCACCGTCGATTTGACTGAGCAGATCTCCCCCGATGAGTACGTTCAGATCAGCCCTCAGCGGGTCAAATTGAAGCTGAGGGTGGGCGTTCCCGAGAAGGTCCGGTTCAGGGTGGCTCAGTCCAAGGAGTACCCAGTGGATCTCTACTACCTCATGGATCTCTCAAACTCCATGTCGGATGATAGGGACACTATTGTAAGTAGATGAGTCAGTATTCATTCCAAGCAGCTTCCAAGTATTATAAAGATGAGTCATGAAATGAAGACATTACCTGGAGATAGTACTCGCCTTTTGAAAGTAAATTAAGAATTTTCCGATAGTATGGCAATATTTAGAAGCAAAAAAGATTCATACAATATGATTTATCTTGCAATTTTGTGAAATTATAATGTCACTTTATCCCTTTCAATTAGAATTTACAAATGGAATTTTATCATTATAGGTCCGTCTTGCTGAAGACATCATCGACGCCATCCAGGACGTGACCCGCGACTTCCAAATCGGCTTTGGCAGCTTTGTGGACAAGGAAGTGATGCCGTTCGTCAGCCTGGTCAAGGGCAAGAACTGCCAACAGGATCGCTGCTCTCAGCCGTACAGCTTCATCCACCAGATGGACCTGTCCAAGAGTGCCAAACAGTTCAGCAAGAAGGTCAAGGAGGCCATCATATCAGGGAATATTGACAATCCAGAAGGAGGGTTTGATGGGCTGTTACAGGTGAATATTGAAATCAGGTTTAAGGAGCTAAAGGTATTCTTATGGGGCAATAGCCGGTTGTTAAACAGAGTCCTTAATCACGTCTTTGTCATATTCAGGCCATTGTGTGCCAATCGGAGATGGGCTGGCGCAAAAACACCCGTCGCGTCATCATCTTCACCACCGACCAGAGCTTCCACATCGCCAACGATGGCAAACTGGGCGGGATCGTCCGCCCCAACGACGGTCTGTGCCACCTCAACAGCAGCGGACACTACACCCACTCCCGGGACCAGGACTACCCATCAGTCGGTCAGATCAACTACCTGGCACGGAAGAACAACGTCCACATCATCTGGGCGGTCACGAGTGATAAGAAGGCGTTGTACACGTCACTGTCAGAGCTGGTGGAGGGGTCCACAGTGGGCGTCATATCAGAGGACTCTTCCAACGTCGTGGAGCTGGTGCGGCGGCAATATGAAGAGATCACAACGACCATCAGCGTCAAGGCAAACTCATCGGCAAACTGCAAGACCAGGATCCGGTCTAGCTGCCCACCTGATCGCGGTGCCAGTTGCAAGAACATTGAACTGGGCTCGCCGGTAGACTTCACAATGCGAGTGGAGCTCAAGTCTTGCGCGCCTGAGCAGATCGAAGTCCATCCCATTGGGCTGAAGGACACCCTGCTAGTCGACGTTGAACCACTCTGTCACTGTGACTGCCTTGATGAAGCCTCAACTACGGCATCCTCATGCAGCTCAGTCGAATGCTCTGGCCGAGGAGATCTCGTTTGCGGCGAGTGCTCTTGCTGCTCAGACTTCTTCGGGCCGAACTGTGAGTGTGACATGGCTGAGGCTTCGCAGCTGGTGAACCCTCTCTACCCAGAGGCCAGCTGCAGACCGGTGAATGCAAGCTCTAGCTTGGGTGTGTGCAGTGGAAATGGGAACTGCGTCTGTGGAAAGTGTCAGTGCTTCAGTCACTGGCCAGGAGTGGAGATTTCAGGGCCATTCTGTGAAACTGTGAGTAACTCACGTATTTTTGTGACATATAGCCAAAGCCGATTTTAAAATTTCAGATCTGCGACAATACTTCTTGCGACCGTCCCTCCGGTAAACTCTGCAGCGAGCACGGAACATGCATATGCGGCGAATGTCTCTGCGAGGAACCCTGGACCGGACCCGGCTGCAACTGCAACAGCCAACCCGAACAATGCCGGGCGCCAGAGTCGGGGTTCTAAAAAAGTTTTTACGCTCATTCGTAGTTCGCGCGTAGCTACGAATGAGTTACGCGCGTGTTACGCGCAAACTACGAACAAGAAAATTTCGGATTTGCGCTTAAGCGTAGCTGCGCGTGGACTAAGAACGAACTACGAATGACCTTAAGATCGACGATAGAAGAAGAGACCCCCCCCCACCCCTAAACAAGGGGCGGGAAAATTCAAATATCAGCTCAACTCAACTCTTGTTTGTCTCTTTGCTTACTCTTATCAGCTTGCAGCTGTTTCTGGGTTGCAACATTGGGTCCAAAAGATCCCAGTAATTGCATTTTGACCTCTTTGGGGCCAGCAAATAGAATCTGGGGCAGAAATCAATGTAGTAAAAAATTGGGTTTATTTTGTATTTGGAGTCATAGCCAATTTCTTTTGCACTTTTTGTTTGTTTAAAAATAGTTTGGCCTCACTTCGCCAAAATTACTTGCAACCCTGTGCTGTTTTCTCTTTGACTCTTCCTTTTCCGGATTGGCTTCCGCACGAGACACACTGGATTGAGGTAAGAAATTTGTTTTAATGAATTTACAAATTAATTACAAGTCATATTTAGTTGGGTATTTTACATATCTCCTGCTCTTCTAGCCTCTGCTCTTCACCCAACCAGCCCCACGCCCTCTGTGGCCCCGCCCTCTGTGCCCGCACCAAGACCAAGGGCCGACGCGGCTTCCA